>JANHGN010004828.1:10021-37637 GCA_024605025.1 Megaceryle maxima | reverse complement strand
AATCTATTTTTTTTTTCTAGATATGTTTTATAGAAAACTTTAATTTCAAACTCAAAAACATTACAAAACAAAAACATCCCCCCCCCCCCCCCCCCCCCCCCCAGTACTGGCAGAACTACTGGACAGATTGAAAGTATTTGCAAGGGACTAGCGACAGGCAACTGCTGTGTTCCTTGACTTTCAAATAATTGATTTTCAGGTCACTCTGTGAAGTTAGATGTCTATAATAAAATTCACCAGCTTACTCTTTTAAAATCAGTACAGAATCCAATAACCCCATACAAAACAATTTGTGTCATAAATGTATTTGTTCTAAAATTAAGTCCCAAGCTAACTTTTCTAGTACTTAAGGGTCTTTAAAGGCTATGCAGTCCTTAACTCATCTCTCAAATTGACCATCTATCTTCTGGTTATTTCAGGACCAGCAGAAGTTATACAGAAGAAGTCAGAAGCTTTAGTGGCTAGCATGTCAAGCAGGGAAACTCCAGTCCCAGGCAGGCTTTCCAGTGCTCAGTTACAAGGCACATCAGTTGTCTCTGAACCTGTACTGGGGAGGGGTTCTTGGCCAACAGGAGATGTCTTCTGCTGTCTGTGTCAGGACAGCACCAGATCATTTGAAATAACCTAATTTTAATTATAGGTCAAATAATCCTGTTTAATTTGATTTTTATTTTCTACTTATATTTGAATTTTAGTTGTATTTTCCTAAACACACACTGGTGGTTACTACTACTACTGGTTCTTTCTACTAAAACTTGTTGGTTTGTTACTAAATTAGCCTTAACTACAACCAGTATTTCCTTTTTGTTATCCAAGGTGATATACTATACACACATTAAATACATGGCTTAAAAGTACAACCCTTGTGCTTAATGAACAAGAAAAGTTTTAATTGGAATATGCTATGCATTTACAGCAAAATGATACCTTAGACAAAGAAAGCATTTTTCATAGAAAATAATCAAACTAATGGTTTCTGATCATCATATTTTTCAGTGTTTTAGAACTATTTTCAAATCTCAGCTGGTTTCTCACATTCTATTACATTATTGAAGCAGATATTGAATTGAATGCATCTGATAGTAAGAAAATATCCTTCCAGCAGAAGACATTACAGATTGCCAAAAAGAAATCTAGTTCTTTAGCAAATTCTGTTTCCAGAGCTCAGCTAGTGATTTTTTTCTATGAAATTTCACAGGATTGATTATTGGCTTTATTGATGTTTTCTAATATCATTTCTGCTCATTACCTCCTCTTGCTGTGCTCCATTATGAACCCAGCACCTGGAAAAAGTTTGGTTTTTTTTCTATTCTCCTTTTCAGAGGTATAATTGGTGGTTTTGTCTGCATGAGGGTGAGTACACATATACATGTGTGTTTGTGTATGCTTTACATCTATAAAGGCATGTGTATATCTATACATGCATGTATACATATTAAATATTGTTTGTGATTACAAATACTCTACAACAGAAAATTAGCATCAAAATAATAATAATGCATAATTTTAATATTCCTGAACTAAGGAACGATGGTAAGAACATGAGAAACTATTCCCACTGGGAAGATTAACAGAACTGAAATGAGCTCTTACTGGCATGCCTGCATGGTACCCAACTCCAGCAAGGAACCCACCTTTTCCCAGGACCCCCAAGCCAAGCAGGATTCCATGCTGGTGCAGATCCTGACTACTCTGGACCAGATCAATTGAAAGGATCAGGGCCAGAAGGAGGAACTACGCTGCTGAGGTCAGTGAAGCTTTCAAGGTGACCTCTTTAAAGTTCTATTAGGTAGCACGCTTCTCTGGGGTGGAAAAAAAAGAAAAGCAATTGACATTACATTGTGTTGTCCTGACGTACTTCTATTGGTCTTTCCTAAAATTTCTAAAAGATGCATGCACTTCCAGTGGAGTTTTGCTCTGTGGTCATGGAGAACATTTGAACTGTTACTAGATTACTGTTAATCAAATAAATCAGAAAAGAGAAAGGATACTTTAACACAGAACACAGTTTCTACCTTTATTTGAACAGACCAGTTTGTAAACAGTCCCATTAGTATCAGCCCAATGTAATTCTGTACTTTGTTTTACAAGTGAAATGAAGTTTAGGAACTTCACTTAAAAAAATTATAGATGTGTAAGAGTGAAAGAGAAATGAAAAATGAAGAATCACACCTAATTTAGAATTATTCATCTTCCAGAGGGGAAGAGATTTGTCTTCTGGGAAAATATAATGCAAAATAAGTCTGTAAAGGCATTGGGCAATATTGAAGAACATACAAAGCTACAATCTATTGGAGCATACAATGAGAATAAGAGTGAAAATGTTTAACACCTGTAGGCAAAGGTTAATGGTCTAAAACCAAAGACAGATGAATAGAAATTCTTGTGTCTAAATGAAGATATTGTTGTATGAGATTGTAGGTGAACTAGGAGGAAGGAAAGAAAATTACTGTAACACTGAGTTAAAAATTATATCAGAAGGTATAGCTGTCTGTACTGGTGGAGAAACAGTATGTGTGCTAAAGAAAGCCTTGGCAGTCAAATAATATGATTAAGTCATCCACTTCAACAATTCTTGGGGTATCACTATGGATTGAAATTGTGGGTTATAGGTTAATACTGGGGCAACAGTCCACATCAGTGGAACACAGTGGTGACCACAGCCTCAGGATCAGAAACAGAAAAATAATGGAAAATTTCAGTCATTGCTTATCCCCATGCCAATGGAAGAATGTCATTAAAGGCATCATACAGAGACAAAAGTTATAGACATCATAAATGACTGTGTTTTCTAAAGAACAGTGTAAAAACCCTAATCTAGATGAATACTAGATATGTACGTGAAAAAAGCATCTTGTGGGTTTTCTACAAGATAAAATTCAAGATATAACCATAGAAAAGTTGCTCTGTAGTGCCTACACTCCCAAAGTTCAATTATCTAGTAGGAGATAAATGTCAAAAATCAATTATACTATCATAGCACTTTATAAGGGTTATTAATAAAAACAAGGAAGCTTGTTAAAAGGAGCTTTTTTATAAGCACTTTATAGGCACCATCTTTCAGTAAATGTAAATCACCTACAAGAAAGACTCAAATCCAACCTCTGGCCAATATAATAGGCTTTATGATTAAACATTGGCACAATATATGAAAGAAAGAAAAAGAAGAAAAGCCAAAAGGATTCAACATAAAGTGGCTTAAGGAAGTTTGCACAACAATGTCTTTATTTACAGGAGTGAGTCTGAGGGGTTGTGTCAAACTGAACTGTCAGTGGAGAGGTTTTAGAGCAAATCAATAAAGTGCGTAGTAACACATTGCCAGGAGCAGGTAACAATCACTCAAGGGATCTAAGGGAATTCAAATATAAAATTGCTGAACTTTTCATGGTAGTGTGTAACCTATCGCTTACATTGGCCCAGGTTCCAGAGTAATGGAAGGTGGCAAATGTGGCCTCAATTTTTAAAATAATCTCCGGAGGGGAGCCAGGAAACCAGAGAATTGTAAATTTGACTTCCTGCTGAGGCAGACTGATGGAAGTTATAATAATGAGCAGAATTAGTAGACATGAATATATACAACTTACTGGAGATAGTGAACAGTGCTCATAAATAAAGAAATCATGCCTCGCAAATCCTGTACAGTTCTTTGAAAGGATCATTGCACTTGCAGACAAGGGCAACTTTAGCAAAAAAAAAAATTACCTTTAGATTCCTAAACCTTTCTATAATATCCCTTCCCAAACAATCTTACAGAAACCTAACATCAGGGGGTGATTGCTGTGCATTAATAACTGCTCAAAGGAGATGAAACAGAAGGCAGGAATAAATGGTCACTATTCTTTCTGAAGCAGTCACTTGGGGAATCCCAGGGGAAACTGGCTGGGAGCAGTCACAAATCACCTAGAAATGCTGAAGAACAGTGAGAGAAGAAAGTTTACTGGTGTTCTGGAAGTAGTCAAGACAATCAAAACCAAAGCAGACTGGAGATTTAAAAAAGTTTCTATCATGCTGAGTAGGTGATAAAATGGAAAATAAAATTCATCCTTGATAAATATGTAGCAATACATTGTGGGAATGCAGTTCTACGCACACTTAGGCAATGATCAGATCCAAATTTAGCTGTTTTTCTTTTCAAGATGAAGTGGAACTTCAGCTAGTCCTCCAAAGACATCTGGTTGACAACCTTTCATTGTCAAAACGAACAATGTTAGGGATGGACGAAGCAAAAAAGCATTATCCTAATAATGCTGTCACAGCTTATAGAAAGAGTTGGCTTCTGTCTCAGCCTCTGTCTCATAAAGGATCCAGAAGAATTAGAGAAAGAAAAAGTAACAAAAATGAGCAGAGGCTACTATGTAAAACAGAGCTTAATATAAGAAGACTTCTAACACCAGAAAAAGATGGTTCAAACAGGACACATTCAAGTTGTATAGAAGTCCTGAATGATACGGAGAAGAGAGAATAACTCAGTTTTTCCCAGTACAATAACTAGTATCATCCAATAGAAAGCCTAAGAAACACATCTAAAACAAACAAAAGTGAGTACTTTTCTGCATAGCACACACAAAATTGTGGAAGTGGCACAGGATGCCATGGAGGTTTAGCATCTAAACAGGTTCAGAATAAAATCAAGTGGCTATATGGAGTGAGATCTGTAGCTGTTAAACAGCAACTCTAGAAAGTACCTAAATCTCTGATTTCCAGAAACTGGGAAAATATAACAATGTAAGGATTATACTTGGCCTGTTTCTTATGGACTCTCCCTGCATCTGCTGTGGCCAGATGGGATAGATGGACCCTTGTTCTGACCCAGTGTGTCATTTTTAAATTCTCTGTGTGCTTTTGTTCACTTTATCAATTAGTTATTCGGTGGTGCTGAGGCAAGAGGGAGATGGCCTGACAGTCATGACGATGCTCAGGTGCACAGAACACCCTAGAGGAAAAGAGCAAAGTTCTCTCATACTTCCAAATGGCACAAAATAGCTGATAGTTCTCCAAGACCAAAGTCCATAATTTAAAAGGTAGCAATGCCTCAAGCCAGAGAGATGCACAGGCATCAGGTTTGGGTAGAAAACAAAAGTGTGCTGTTGTTGGAAGGAGGGGAATTAATAATGCAAGTCCAAGCTGTTACTAATGAAGCTGTGACAGCATTCAAGGATAAGTGCCAGGGTCATTCTCTAGGCACTTTGGGATTCCCCTGCACCATATCTAACATAGATATTGGGACTTTCCCTTTCAAACATTGAAGCTTCACAGATTCAGAAATCCCTAAAATAGGAGTAGGGGAAAGGTGTGATGAGCTGGCTCTAATACAATTCAAAAATTTTAATTTGTAAATTCATCACAGTCATGGTTAGTAACAAGAAATCTCATTTTCAATCTAAAATAGCTCATCTGAAGAATGCAAGTTGCAGCTTTGTTTCCCACAACAAATGCTGGTTACGGCGGGAGCTGCTCTGCTGGCTGACAGCTTTCCCAACTCCTGGGAGCTACTGCTCTCTGGTGCCCATCTTCCAAACAAAAAAACAGGACAATTTCTCTTTCATCATCCTTGCCTTGCTTTTGATGTTGCTACTGAACCACCTAATCAAGGGAAGAATCAAGATGTAGTAACTCATGTTCAGATGCATATCCTTTCTAATTAAGTGTTAGCAAATAATACTCACTTGAATTGTAAATAGGCCTATGTGATATGTAAATGAGGTTGAGTCAATTTGTAAATTGGGCTTTGTACAACATGGTGTCTTCTATGCATGTAACATGAACAGCAAAGAAAATTCATATTTTGGTAGTGGGAGCAGTTTAATTTAAACATTTTCAACATAGTATGTCTGAATTCCTCATTTCAATACTATTTTCATTTGGAAATTGAAGGAGGCATCTAGAAAATGGGGTTAAATAACCTGAAAACAAAACAAAGTACTCCTTTTCGAGCTGGATGGTTGAATGGTTTTTCAAATAGAATGTTTACTTTAAAAGGAGTATAAATCCTGTGCTGGGTCCCTACAGTCACAAGGGCCATTGATGCATTTTGCAAGTGATGGCTTAATTTCTGTTTTCATTTTAAACTACAGAAACTACGTAGCTGAAATAACAAATGATTCGGTAATATATCTTCCACTATTTACTGTTTATTTTCATCACAGTTCTGCCATTTTTATTCCCTCTGCAAGCCAGTACATCTTCCTTGATGTCAGAGATTGGTAAACTAAATAAAGAAGAAACTGTCTGCAGCAAAATTTCCATTAGAAGTTCTCTTTTTCCATTTTAAATAATTACATTCTATAAACCACACAAAGGAAATAACAAAGTCAGCCAGTAAATCAGAGGCAGTAAGTAGAAAAAGGGACTGTTGATGGTGTCTTTAACTGCTGAAAATGGATATATGCAATACTTTACAAACTCATAGTTACTTCTGACTTTATTGAAAAGCCTGCTGCTCATTACAGAGATTTAAGAGGTTGATGCTATGAGGTGTAATGGCTATATTCAATGAAAGTTACAGCACTCCTGCTTTCTGGGCTACTCCAGTTATGTTTTACACAAACTGTAGCAGCAGTAGGCTCACCTTTAACTGACCATTGAAACTTCACATGTTGTTATTCACGGTGATTTCAACATCCATTACTTGTAATAACTGTATGGAGTTTTTGTTAATGCTTCTGCTTCCTCCTTATGCTGATTATGTTAATAATGCTTATGTTTTAGATATCATATACACTATTTTCAGATACAGAAAAAATAAGATTAAGGTCTTAGAGTTGAACAAAACACCTAACCAGGTACTATAAGAACAGTTCCATTGGCCTTAAAGCACTTTGCTTATATGCTTAATATAAGCCTGTGTTAAGAGCTTTGATGGATTTGAAAGTAAAATAGCTTAAAAACATTATTTAGAAACCTGTGCAAAATAACTTTGAAATGCAAACTTTTATGCTGTGAATAACATTTCTCCTCTTTAACTATATTTTAATTTTAGGAAAAAAAAAAACCAAACCTAAACTATTAATGAAAAGCTTTTCTATAGGATAGAATACCTACATTGCTTGCTTTTTTCCTACTATGGAACATGTGGTCTGAGTTATCCCAAGCTACCACATCCCACTCTGAAGTCAGTGGTTTTGCTGGGATAACTCTGGTGGATATGTAAGGTAGAAGCATGCTGGAAGCTCATGTAACGAGTCCCTCGGGAATAGCTGTGCAAGGCTCAAATGGTTTAGGTGCCCTTGGATAACCAAAGTACTCCACTTAAAATTAGTCTTCACTTCATTACTCATTCAATTAAAATTACTAAAATTACAGTTAAAATTATATATCCGATGTGGACTGCATAAGTAAAGTAAGCAAACAAGGGGGAGGATCTGTCTTCTTCAGAGAGACATTTTTCAGAAAGAACTTGTCCATTTGCAGAAAACCTCTCTTTAGAAGAACCTTGAAACAAAGTTTTTACAAGTACAATTTCCAAAGGTACAATTTTGATGCAATTTTGAATCGGATTGCATTCGAGTCAAAGTCTACTATCAATCAAAGTTTGTCCATATTTGCAAAACTGTAAATGGAAATAGTTTATTTTTTATTCTATAAAAAAGGGGTTTTTTTGTTTCTTATTTACCAAAGGCTTGTTCACGTGATAATACTGTACAGAATAGAGCTGTGTTTATCACAAGACAAGAAACAAGGAATTGGGGATGCATGTTGAGGGCTCATGAACCTGATGTAAAAGAAACTGAGGGAAGTGTAGTCACTATCCAAACTACTTTCTTCAAAATGATGACACCTTTTCAGTGTGTCACTATAAAACAGTCAGAAATCTAGGCTTTTAGATTTCCAAAGCAAAACTCATTCACTCAGAGCCTGTTCTAAAGTGAATAAGCCTCATGGCCACATATTACAAAAAGAAGAAAAAGACAGCAAAAAAAGAATCCTGAGGTGGCAAAAAAAAAAAAAAAAAAAAAAAAAAAAAAGCACTCTTGAAATGTTCATGAAATGCCAAAGATTATTTTTCCTTTTAAAAATCAGAAAATCTCAGAGGAAGAGAGCAGAAAGTGTCACTTGTGCTGGTAAAATCTATGCATGCTTAGAAAAATTAAAAACCACACTTGTCATGTGTGTATTTACTGATGGTAAAAGGTTAGCACAGAAGTCTCCTGCTTTATTTATATTTGCTTTTAAATATAGGCGCTTAATATAAACAGTACTTCTCCATACCATCCTTACACAGTCATTTTTATTGTCTCTTGGCATCATGTTTTCTGGGATATCTAACACCAAAAAGGTTATTATTATCCTATAATTTGTCACTTACAAATGTTGGCTACATTTTAGTGGCCTACAGCACAAGAATGATCTGTAGTTATGTGTTCCATCTGGAATGTTTTGGAAGTGCAAGTCATTTATGTGTTGTGGTTGCAATGGAATTATTCTTCAGATCACCCCACAAAATTAGGAAACTATGAGGTCATTTTCAATAAGCAATTACCATATAATTCACTGGGAGGGGAGGGGGTGGGAGCTGTTGTTTCTTGCTTGTTGTCTATTCCTGAAATGAGAACAAGGTAAACATTGGTAGAATAGGTAAAGGAGCACAACTTGCAACTTGCTCTGAAATACAAGAGATATGGAGAGAGCGCTCATTAAGAAGGAGGGGTTAGATCAATGGGAATTGGTTTGAAAGGGTTTGCAAGCTCATCACTACAGTTCACTGGTGTTGTCAATGTGTTGGTGCTGCCCTATTGATGAAGAAGCTATTGTACTAGATACATAACTTCCAACAGCTGGTTTTGGTTCAGGAATTCAGAAATAATTTCATTTGTATCTCCATGTTCAGATTTGCTGTTTGGTGGTTTAGAAATAGGAGAGGGACATTCATACCTTGACGTGTTCTCTCCTGCATCATATCTGGCCCCAACATATGGAAATGTGCTGTGACATGATGAGTGAGGTTTGGCTTTATTTTATTGGCTTTTCCTACTCTCAGTCTTTCCTCGCATGCTGTGGGATTGCTGAAGCAACGAAAACAGACGATAAAGAGGTATCTATTCCCATGGCATCTCAGAGCATCTCACCAGGGTACGTGATATGAGAGAGGTAAGAAGCAAAAAGAGTAAAGACATGGCGGGGATGTTATGGGCTAGGATAACCCCACAATATGTCTCAGGAGGTGAGGAGCATTGCCTAATGTTGCCTTCCATGTCCCCTCCTATGTACTCCTTTGAGTGACCCATTCACACATCTTTTGTTGCAGCTGTAGTCAGCTGTGTCAGTACCATGGCAGCACAGTGGCTGCTGTTCTTGTGCTGCCGACTTCTGACAGAGGGTAAGCAGCGCTGGTGCCCGTTCAGCAGAAGGCTGCACGAGACATCGGGCAATACATTATCCATGCCAGAACACCATGGAGGCACTATCAAAGGATAGGTGTTCACATCTTTTCCCTCTGAGGTACATGGTACAGGTACTGCAAAAAAAATGTTATGCCAAGGCTGAATGGTCTTGAAAATCTTTTTGCTTCTGATCAAATCCAACCCAAACTGGTGTCATAGAAGATTCCTACTGAACATCCCTGGCAATTGCATCATGGCTTTTTTTGACTGCAGTCTATCAGATTCTGCTACTGCAAAAATGACACGGGCTCTGCTTGGATTAAAATGGGCTGCTGTTTGCATCACACCACTGAATGAAACCACCAGCATCTTGAAAACGTTTTGTATGTAAAATGCTTGGCTTTGAGGATCAAGGCCAGAAGTCTTTATATAGTCTAAGATGGTTCTGGATTTGGTCAAAGTTCAGAAACTTGCTTTCATCTGTACAAATAAGTCTCTGGAAGTCCAATCAAGACATTCCTAAAACAGAGCTTCTTACATTTGAAAATTAATGCTCAATAGTAAGTCATGATTTTACATAATGCACCAGCTATAAGGGTTTGCAGCCTGTTCTTAAACTTCCAGGAACTGTGCTGCAGAATATAATGTTTCTGTAGAGATCTTTTGTTGTACCACAAAATAGGTCTACAAAAGTAAAACAGGGTGCCCTCCCTTCTACAGTCCTTCTATCTCTCTGCCATATATTACAGTCCTGCCTCATGCAACAAGTGCATGTCTTCCAATAATTATATTTTTAAAGATGTCTCTGTGCCTTCCAAAAAGATGGAGAGTAGGTATAGAAAACCCAGTTGAATTTTCAGGCTTTGGAGGAGTAAAATATCAGCTCTACAATTGCTGCTTTTGTTTTCCTATAGTGATACTTGTATGCTTTTCCTCCTGCATGTACAGCTGCACTGTATTTTGTGTTCGTATTCCACTTTGAGTTAGAAAAAATCTGAGATTTAGGAAGGAGTGGTTAATAGAAAATATTAATATAAAATAATTCACTCATGCTTAGAATAAGTAGCAAGATACTATAACATGTTGAAATGAAAATAAATTTTTAAATTTTTTTTTACATAAACAATTTTTCTGTTGGAAGCTCAGGGATCTGGGAAAGTCTCATATGCAAAGTTAATTTTTTAAAAGTAAATAAAATTGGAAGTAAAATCACACATGGAGCAGGATTATTGACACTCAACAAATCTGTAATGACCTGTTTCTATAAGCTGCTAAAACCAGTAAGAGAATCTGTGAGAATATTCCTTCAAATGACTAAATTTCTTTACTCAGATTATTTTAATGGATTTCTGTAGACTTTATGCATATTTTCCTGTGTTAAATTAAAATAAACTGTAAAAAAAACATTTTGCTGGAGAGAATTGTTAAAAAAACCCCTGTAATTTCCATTGAAATGGAGCCATTTCTCAAAATAATTTTAAATTTATAGATATGGACTCCTGCACTGGTAATCTAGTTCAAAGGATTAAGTGAACTGTGACTAAGACAACATTTTTGTTCTGACTTTTGTGTGTAGACACAGTTAACCAAAGCAGTGAACTTTTTTAATCAGTAACCTTAAGCACCTTATAGATCAAGAGTTTTTCTGCAAATTATAATAAAAAATATATATATTAAGAACTTCCAGAACAATGCCATAACAAATTAAAGATTTAGAATCCATCCCAAGAGTATCAGCTTTTAATTTCTGAACACCAGAACTGCTGAATAAAAGAAGCTAATCTTGCAACATGTTTGTTGAGAAACTATTAATGTGTTTCCCTGTTTAAGAGCAGCTGGCACATCACAGAAGACTTTTATGAACATTCTGACTTGAATTAATCCCTTGGGGTTTTCCATTGATCTCAGGATAGTTACACAAGGATGAGATTTGTCTTCTTGTTAGAAACAATTTTGTTTATGAATATGTCTTTAATTTTGGTAGGAGCTGGGAGGATTCTTCACTCTTTCCCTGTAGAGCAGTGTGAGTACAAAGTCATTTGTTCCTTGTTCCTCTGCTGCTTAATTAGACTCATTTCTAACCAGTCTTGTTATGGAGCTCACCTGTTGCTGGGCT
Organism: Megaceryle maxima; assembly: GCA_024605025.1. Taxonomy (NCBI): domain Eukaryota; kingdom Metazoa; phylum Chordata; class Aves; order Coraciiformes; family Cerylidae; genus Megaceryle; species Megaceryle maxima. Next base: position 26,201 of record JANHGN010004828.1, on the reverse strand, counting down.
TGTGTTATAAACCCAGCTTCCATCACAGGCTTGTATGTTTTTGTTTGCATCTACAGCATGCTTTCTACATGTAGATGTGATGCTGAGGGACATGGATCAGTGGTGGGCTTGGCAGTGTTAGGTTAATGGTTGGACTTGACCTTAAAGGTCTTTTCCAACCTAAATGATTCTATGATTTTCTAGCTAGAAGTCAAACTTGTGTCTTTCAAGATTTGGGTTAACCCAAGGGAGAAGGGCATAGTCTTATGTAATTTTGTTGTTGTTGTTGTTCAGCTGTGATTTTTGAATTCACATGAGCGGGTGACTCCATGCAAAACTGACTGTGAACAAACTAGCACAGATTAAGATCACAGAAACCCCTCTCATTAAAACCACCCATCTTTGCCTTGGCCAGGTATCAACCTAATCTTTGATCACATTCACAGCAAGTAGCTGGGATGTTACAAGATTTCTCAGTCACTGGAGGAACAAGTAGCAAGAGCTGTTGAACTTGTATAGTTACGTAAATTCCTACCTCTATGTCAGGAAGCTTGTTAATCTAGCAATAAGGAAAGGTGGGGAGAGGAAGGCACGTGGGAGAAGAGCCACACACATGCCAGCATTATGCCTTTTCCTTCAGGGAAGAGTGAGTCAGAAATTTTTGCCTTCTACACATCCTTGCTTTGAAGTGGTTCATTTTGGCTTGATTTGCCTGTGCAGGAGACATTGTAAACCAGCATTTGTGCTGGTACTGTCAGCCCTCCGGTGGATAATGAATCTGGTATAGACAGCCACCACAGCACTGCCCAAAATGTGTTCAAAACCATCAGTGATGAGGATTACACAATGTATTTCACAGCTATTTACATGCAGAAATCTCATCAGCTGGGTTAATCTTGCAGAAGCAAGTACAATTAGATGATATTTTATATGTATTATAGAGGCTGAGCCACAGGGATCTGTGCCAAGCTCTGCTCTCATAAACAGCAGCGTAAATCCAGAGCAACTCCTTCAACTTCAGTGGAGATTATATCTAAGATGAGCCAGGATTCATATTCTAGGTTGCTTCCCACTGCTTACACACAGCCTACTGCGTTGCTTAAACTGAACCCTAGCTGCCTCATTTCTGGCACCTTAAACAAACAATGGCCAAATATGTACAGATGTATGTGTATATATATGTATGTAGTGTGAATTGAAAGCAATGCTGGAAATAGTATCCTAACACAAAGAAATTACTAGTATGGGTTTTACATTTCAACAAGAGTGCGTGTTCTTGTGCGTGCACCTATGCAACATTCATACAGATAGTAGATTTTAAAGATGCCTGAGCCCTGAAGAAAAGGATAAGAAAGGGAACTTTGGCAGAACAACAGAGAGAGAGATAATGGGGTGATTTCAGGGTTATTCTTCCAAACTTACAGCAGTGACAATTAACAGATTGACTACACTGGAGGAAAAAAAAAAGCAAGTGCTATATAATGTGTTTTGGAACTTTGACATGACTTTTAAGACAGTTTTCCCATTTTCTAGTGTAGTTCTTTAATGAGAATATCCAGTGGCTTGGGTAGTCCAGTCACACAGCAAGAGACTACAGAGAACTTATTTTTAGTTGAATTTCCTACAGAAATCTGTCTGTGCTCATGATTACAGAGCCTAGAAATTTTTCTGTCTTTCTCCTTATCCTCCTCAATGACTTTTGGCCAGTTGCAGCCATATCAAAGAGAGATGCAGAATTCTTAAATATATTAAATTCCTATGGGTTTCCAGCTCTTGTGACTGGGTGGAGGAGAAAGACCTAAAATAGTGTTCTTTCTTTGAGCTCTGATCACCATTCCTAGACATTAAAGGAAGCCATTCAGGAGAAGGAAAGTTTAAATATTCCAGACATAGAAAAAACCTTCCATCAGAGCTTGTACTGTGTGAGGTGCAGAATGTCATTAATTACTGAGGCACAAGTAACCAGAGCTCATCGAGTCTTCTGCTCAGGGCCCTACTTCTTAAAACAATGAGAAATATGATGCATCCACCATAAAACCTGATAAAGCATAGAAGGATAAAATGGTTTTAAGTCATTACTCTAGTTTTCTAATAAATCTCTAGTAATTTTCTAATTGGCAGTGATCCTTGAATAGCTGCTTTAAGTATCTATTTATGTCTATGATGTCATTAATTTGTGTCTGTGTGTTGAGTTCCCTTTCCTTACAAACACGTTTGGTTCATTGTAGCACCTTGCCTAGGAAGCACTAGTGAGCTCAGAAAGATTTGTTGTGGCTGGGTTCTAATCTGGAGTTTTCTAGGAGCCTTGCAGATAAAACATTGACTTCAATGTGACTTATGTAGCCCACATCCACCTTAGCAGATATAACACATCTCTGGATGGGCTGACCCCTGGGAACTCTTGCCATTCCCTGTGGAAGCTCCCTGTGCCCGTTGCACCCTCCACCACAGCCTGGCATCCACTTAAGATGTAACAATCATGATCAAGATCTCAATGAAACTCTTGAAAATAGATACCCCAGGTCTTGTGCTTGCAGCTGTCTGGGCAGTGGCTGGGAAATATGAAATCAAACTTTGTGCCTTCTTGTGACTGTTAATTATAAAGTTTAAAGATGACATATTAGGCATTGAGGACAAACAAATCATATGCATTTAATTTAGCATTCAACTAAATAAACTGGAGTTCCTGTAGCTCATCTTCAGATAAAAACAAAACAAAACACCTTTAGTTTTTCAAATGCCAACACATCTCTTGGAGAATTTATATCCAAGTGTCACAAATGTAAAGTATGACACTGCAAAGTATACAAAAGCACAGATTCATCCACTGGATCCTCAGCAAGGGTGTCCTGTGCTCATACTTGGAAAAGAAATGTTCAATTAATTGCTGGGAAGTCAGACTTTCTAAACTATAAAACTATAGATACAAGCTTAATGTTTCCAGACAATGCCGGCTGGTTTTCATGAATGACTCTGGTATAGACATGTTATCATGTAGGAGCTCACCCCCTGTCCTCAGTCAGCTGGTGGGCTCCAGGGGCTGCTGGACTCCACAAAGCATGGTGACCTTGCCTGCTCCCCACCTCTCCCCATCGACTGCTGAGCATCTTGAACTTCTGTGGTGCCAGAATGGGCAAAGCTCAGGCTCCCCAGCCATGCTGAGCACTGCCCTTTGAATAGGGAGCAGCAGCACAGCTTCTTTTGCCTGGGGATGGCTTGGCCACTGACTGCCGACTGCGGTATTACTCATTATCCCAGCCGCACGCATGGCTGGAGTTACAATGATTTCTACCAGCTTGAGGATAAAACCCTAAATGTATAATTTCCTGCCCTTAAGGCCTTGGCTTTCAAGGATATTTCAAATGTATGTCTCTCATTTAAATGAAAAAAAAAAAAAAAAGAGGAATAAGTGCCTAAATCTCACTCAGGTACTGGTTTTACACTCATCACTTTCCAAATTATTCTTCTTAAGCTGTGAAATAAAACAAAAAAAAAAAGCCAGGCTTTGTTAGATTGCACGTATATAAGCCAACTAAAACTAGAACTGAGGAAGAGCAGTAAGGGAAGAAATGGGGTCTGGAAGGCAAAGGTCTAATTAACTGTGGTTCATTAGAAGATCTGATAACAAATACAAAGCAGAACAGTTCTTTGATGATCTGCATTGACAGGGAAGACTCCTGTTGTTTCTTACCAAGCAGGAGGGTAATAAAACTCTTGCTGTGCTGGTTCCTTAGGACTGGAATGCATTGTGACTAAGGAAAAGAAAAGCAGCTCTGCCACTTCTAGCACATGAAGGTTTTTTTAATGATACAATCTGTCCTGACTTGCAAATGTTTGATAGAGTTTTGCAGGGTTGAGTGGAAGTTACTTCATAATTGTAATGATATTGCAAAGTAAATTCAGGCAAAGTTATATGAAACCAGTTGAATGTGGTACTTTTGAGTTACTGTGGAGTTATACTTACAGACTATGTCTAATGAATATGGAAATTGTCTGATTTTGGAGATAAAAGGGTGTTAAAAATTGGTTCTTCGGAGCTCCTTCTCAGACTCATGTTTTAACACTTCTTTTTCACCTTGTGTCTGCCATGCCAGGCTTCTCTGAATGCAGAGCTTGTTTGAATTCTGAGTCCTTAAAACTGGCTTTAATTTTAGTAATAGAGTTCGTTTGGATTTTGTTTGGTTTCTGCTGTGCTGAAACACAGCTACATGAAACCACCAGTTTTTTAGTGGATGAACCTAACAAAAACTACCAACATTTACAAAATTTACAACACTTAACATTTATAGCAAACAGATCAGAAACTTCCTACACATTTAGGATCCTGCTCATGATTATTTTGACAGTGAGTTTTATGAGGTAAAGCAGGCCAAGAGCAAGCCCTGAAGAAGCTCTTGTCCTCAAACTGTAAGCTTTAAACAACAGTGAAAAATCTATTTGTCATCTAAGACCCCTCAGAGTTTTTCCCTTATTTTGTCCAATTCAGGACAGTAGTACTTAGCTGTACAACTATGCAACTGTACTTAACTCTTTCTGAAGAAATAAAAAGCAGAGGGAGGAATTACTCCATCTATACTTTGACATCGCACTCGAGTACGGGTCACTGGGTGCAGTGACCTGTTTTGATTAACCAGGAAGAGGTTTCTAAAGACGGACTTCCTGTTTTCTGCAGTGGGTGCCACCAGCCCTGGACCTGCCCCATTGACGTCTGCACCACCTCCCGTGCTGCCAGAAGGAGTAGCCTATGACAAACTATTTTTGTGCAAGCTTTACAGAGAGCTTGTAGGAGATGCAGTGCAAACACTACCCCAGTTTGACCCACTGTTTGCCCCAGAAGAAGGGACAGAGAGCAACTTCAGCAGGACAGGAGAGTGTCTCTATGGTGAGATGGAAGACAGATGGCAAACAGCTCATTGACACAGCATGTAGAGAGGTCTAGCTGCCAAACTACCTGTCCTTAGATATCCTAGGTGATTTCTAATGAAATGGCCACTTGTGGAAGAAAAGAACCTTGATGTTGGAGTGCATGCAAACCAGGAGGGTTGAGGTGTCCTGTCCGAAAGCCAGTGGGAATGACATTTCTCTGGGAGGGTCAGATGGATTTGCATGAGGCAGGCAATCCCCCTGGAGCAGGCAGCATGCCTGCAGCCCTATGTTCCCCCACCAGGCACTCTGCCATCTCCACAGGGAGAGAAGCCTTCACCTTCCAAACCCTGATGAAGGAGAAAGGCACATTTGAAGCATTTGTTTAGAGAACAAAAGGTTCCTTATACCTTGACAACAGGGCTGTCTTCGAAACCCTCGTTCAGAGTTGTGTTTATTGAATTCCTCTGTGCTGAGTATATACATGCCTGAGATTTTAATTCTTTCATAACTGTGAAACGCTTGGTCTTATTTCTTTCTGAAACATCAGAGCAAGAATTATTAGATACTTGTGTGAATTTTGGTCTGTTTAGATCAAGACTGGGCAAAAATCAAGTATGTGGGACTTCAGAGATTCCCCAGGCAGAGAGACTCAGGAGGAGGGCAACCTCTTCTCCCAAGTGGCCTGTTTTGTGACAAAGTGTGTCATAAAATCTCAGACACAGAATAAAAAAGCCCACATATTGCTTTTGATAACTACTCACCCTCAGGCTTTCCGAACAGATGGGAGCACTAAACACCAAAATTCTTCAGCTTACAAACTGGCAAAAGGCCCGGCAGCACTGCTAACAGAAGGAGTTGTACGAGCTCTTCATTATTTACAAATTGAAATTCTTCTGGAAAGAATTACTGTAATATGTAGGACATGATCCCAGGGTTTGGCAAAATGTATTAGTAACATGAGCTATTGATCCTAGGAATTAAATTAGATGTTGGAAGGTTAAAGTGTGATGTTGTCTAATGTATCAGGAACTTCACCTCTAATGGAAAGTTGTTTACACCTGTTGTGAGTGCTTTAGTTAATACATGAGTGTTGGTCTTTCCATGAGGGAATAGTACAGCCGTTCCTCTCAAATGTGCCTGTGGAAGGCAGGTGAACCGTTCTGGGCTAGAAGTGTGATTATAATATCACTGCCACAGGACTAAAATGTTACATCTACTTTAGCTCCTATGTTTTTGTCAAATGTAAACTTTTGATCCCAAATATCTCATTGTGGAAACTGCCTGAGAATAATTCAAAACTTAGGAAGTTGTTTATTAAAAGAATATTTTAAGATGTGGGGGTTTTTGCTTCTAGGTACTATCAAAACAGTTTACTTTTAAGGATAAGACTATACCATATCAAATTAGACATGAAAAATTACTGCCTTTATTTACTGCCATAATTAAATAGATGTTTGAAACACTGGAAATCAAATGATGGGAACAGGGTGCTCATCTATATGGAGCTGTTTCTGTAATTTCAGAAAAATAAGGAGCTCTGGGTTCTGACAGCAGTGGGAGCTGAGAACTGCCGACTCTGGCAGTGGTGAGGCAGCAAGGAGATTTGCTGGGAAAGGAGCAGGAAGCATCATGAAGACATTTCCTGCTTCCCAAGGAGTTTCTGCCAACACGCTTCATCTTTAATTTGGGAAGGGAGGATGCCATCTGGCATACTGGCTTTAAAGGGAGTATGCCCGCAGTTTATATTGCAGGTGTCAGCTCCAACGAGTCAGGGCCGAGGGAGACACCCAGGCACAAATTTAGTGAGCGGTAGTTCCCTGTTTGTCAGATAACATCCCTCCCCATGGGGTACCCATCAATCAGAAGGGGTTGTGCCTCTCTCTGAAATACCTTCCTCATTAAACTTTCACTGGCACTCCTATGGTTTCCTTTTAATGTTTTGGTGTTGACATGTTGTTTTGTTGAAAAATTCCCGTCCGGCTCTGCTCAGTATCCTTTCCTTCAGTAAGCTGTCAGCGCTCTTTGATTTGCCAGGCTTATGGCAGTCACATAACAAGGAAATATGCAATATGAATCAGCAATATATAAGTGTCTCCCAGAGGATGCAAGTGATGGAAATCCCAGTTATTGGTTATTATTGGACCAGTGAGAATTTAGGGCTGGGAAAGAGATCATTCTACTAGTCTCAGTGTAGTAGAGAGAGCCCCTTCTTTGTTCCCCACTAATTGTGATGGCAGTTACATTCAGGCCCATTTTGAGATCATCCACATGGAGTAAGGCAGACTGCTAGAAGCATTCAGATTATCCTGCAGGCTCAAGTTTTCGTTGGTTTCAGGTCAGAACAAGATCACCAGAAGGTGGTCATATTATGATTATTCCTGCAATGCATTTCAAGAATATCCAAAGCAGCTACTGCAAGAAGCAGTAGCAATGATTGCTTTTTGCAAAAACTGTGCAAGCTTCGGCAGAAGCCTCTTGTTGTTGTTGTGCCCTGTTTAGAAGCTAATAGCAGGAAGAAAGCTCAGGCACTGTATCTTTGGATTGCAGCAAAGGCAGAGTATTTATTCAGCTGTGCACATGAAGGTGGGCAGGCTTTCCCCCTGCTGAGGAGTTTAGTAGATCTTTTACAGTTTTATTCTCCAGTCTTTGCAACAGAAGACTATGTTGTGCTTTTTTTTTTTTTTTTTTTTCAGGAAATCTTGGATTCCTGCTCCTGACAGCTTGCCTGTGTGGGGCATCAATAAACAGAAACTGAGTCAGGCCTCCTTCTATGCATTTGCACTTTTGCTCCTGTCATATCTTTTTAAAAAAGCACAGTTGGAGTTTGACCAGTGCTCTAACTAGAAAAACTCCAAAGGACAAAAGCCATTCTTTGTTTAGCACAAGTATCTGTGAGTTTTCTACAACTATCTGTATGAAGTCTCTGCAGCAATTAGGTTGTGTTAATCTCTCCTCTCCCATACTTCTGCTGAATTCTTCATTAGTTTAATTCTTTAAATAAATATCGTTCTTTCCCATTGTTGTGAATGGAATTGTCAGTCATCTGCCAAGTGGCTTAGCAACTTGAGCCCACATCCCAAGACCTACAAAAGCTAAAGGTACTGGCCCAGTCTGCTCTTACACCTGCCGCAAGCAGGCAGGTGAAAAATGATGCAAAGAGATCTTTATTAAGGGAAAGGGAACATGGTTATCAGTCTGGGAAAACATAACACCAGCTGCATCTGCAAATAGAATTGTGTGTCTGTTCTTCTTTGGCAGTAACAGCTGGTGCTCTCCCATCTCCTATCCTAGGTACCACAGAAAACAGTCCCTTGCACCAAAATACTCACAAGGGATAAGCAAGAGGATGCAGAGCCCTGGAGCAATCATGACAGATTCAAAAGGTGATGCTAGCCCCAGTGTACAAGGTTTTGGGGGCCATCTGTTCTCTCAGGACACAAGTTCATGGACAGCAACAATGACTTCACATGACATTAGCTAAACTTTGAGTAAACAGCTCATGCAAATAAACCCCCATTGCAGCACCTCTCTAGGGAAAAAAAAAAAAAAAAGAAAAAAAGAGAGTTTTAAGATGGTGACTTGACTTGCTGGAGCAACATGAATTTGTTTAGAAGAGGATTTGGGTGTTTTGGAAGGTGTTTTCCTGCTGTTGGGGAGCAGATAACAAACTGTTTCGTGTTCTCCAGAAGGATGTAATAACCATGGACTGCTTGGATCCCATAGCAAAGACAAAGCAGCAGCTGAGCTGCCATACAGTAGGGCAAGAATATGTATATGCCTACGTACACGGGCGCATTCACGCACACATCAGGCAGGAGACTGCCAGAACTTCCTGCGAATGATTTCAGTGCAATGTTTTGATTTCTACAGTGAGACACATTCCAGCCATTTAATGAGAATCTGGGGATTTTTATTGAGCTCACATTTAGGGAATTGAGCAGACTATTTTCCTCTGGGAACATCAGTCCTGTACCTTGCACGGAAATGACATGAAGTCACCCTTAATTTCTTTTATTTGCTTTTTTAAATCCAGGACCTTGTAGAATACAGGGAATTGAAACAAGGTGATATATAACTAACAGAAAAATGTGAAATTCTTTTCAAAGGCTTGACATTGAAATGCATGCCTGAAACTCACTGTTGCATGAGCTAATATCAGGAAAGTGAAAATAACCGGCTATGAATAGAGGCAAATTTCTGTTTAAAATATGAAATCCCCTCTGCAATCAAGAAGAGCTCTGTAAGATTATTTGTTAGGCTCCCCCCATGCTGCACTGTCATGAATTGATTTCAGGCAGAGGATCAGGGAAGTTATATCTGACTTGTCCAGATGTCAGCAGCATTCAAGAATTATGATTTCCAGGAAAAGTTTATCATTTCCAGGATGAGGACATGGTCTCTATCACCTGCAGAACCATGAATTGTAGGTCAGTGGATCCTAATTATTTTGTGTGGAGAGTTCACTAGAGGAAATGGATAGCATTACATGCCTTTCCCTTCACCCCCAAAATCCTGCTTCTTTTCTGCCTGCCACTTGTCCTTAGTGCTGCTGCTACCACCACTCCCCTCTTCTTCTCTGGCCACCCAACACAGGATTTCCACCATGTACTCCTCTCCTTTTGTCATTGACTCTCAGAGGAGACCCAGGTGTTCTGTCAGTGGTTTTCAGCTGGCATCTACCCGGCTGATTTTAGAGACTCGACAGCATCACATTTTCTCCCTCTACCTGAAGACGCTGCAAAATGCTGATGGGCTTTTCAGTAAATAGTTGCATCTCTTGAGATGTATGTTTTTCCTGTGTTATAAAATACACATTTTCCTAACCACTGAGGACTGCAAATAAATGTTCTCAGGTCTGAATGTATCATTAGCCTACCGTGATGACCATTTACATCTGGCAGTTCCTGACAGAACTAAGAATTAAAAAGGATAATGTGAGGAAGCAGTTTGAAAAAATCTTCATTTGATTAAAACAAAGATCTGAACCAGAACAAATTTTTTAATGATGATAGAGGACATGTTTGAAGTATGGAATAGGATTAATAGATCATCTTGTTTAATACATCTTTGAGTTTGTGTAACAGCAGAGATGAACAGCTTATTTTCAGTAGCTTCATATCAAAACACATCATAAGAATCAGTTTTTTAAACCCTCTATAACCATATGATGCTTATAAAATACCTCTTTAAGTTCTCTTTTAAATGCTCATATTATTAATTCTGCTCGTCTTTCACTTGTGTGCGTAGTAAGAAGACACTCTTTTCTGAAGAAACATCTTGATTGCAGCTGAACTGAAGACCATTGGTGACTGCAAGAAAAGGGTGATTGTATGAACCTTTGGACAACAGGCAGCCCCAGAAAACCTAGTGTCACAGACTGAGTTAGAACAAGGTATGCTGTTAAAATTCCAATCTCTTATTTGCTAGAGAAACTGGCTTTGTCAATTGAATTTGTAGCGGCACCCAGTGGCTAAAATATAGACTGCAAATTTTAGTAGCCCAAATATTTCCCAACTCCGACGTACTCATGTCCACCAGGTAAAAAGCTTCCATCTGAGCTCAGGGAGATCCTAGCAAGGGGAAACTGTTTCCAGCCTCTCTCCTGAGTACGTAAAGAGTTAAAGAGCATTGAAGTAGCTATGCTTAGAATATGCCCTTTTTCACTGAAACAGCTAAATATACATATTTTCCTAACATTATTATCCTGCAACTGCTGCAGTTGCCATGGGAGAGTTATATAATGATTTGTGGGAGGGGGTGTGATCCATGTAATTGCAAATAGGAAGCAAAATATCTGCAGACAGTGCCTGGCTATATGTAGTCTATGCTATAGCACTCTATAATATTCCCTGACTTTGACATACATTTCTATTTACACATGTATGTGCATGTTATATATAATTTTATATATGTGTTACATAAAATTATATATGTGTGTGTACACATATTTTGTAGTAAAACAAATAAGTGGACCCAGAATATCACCGCAAAGAGTCCACTATCTGCCAGTCCATGTTTCTCACGATTTAGAAGTCATGCAGTATCAACACTTGATGAATTGGTGTTTTGTAAGAAAACAGCAGGGCTGAAATACTGGTCTCCTGAATGAATCCATCCCATGTAGGCATGAGGGCAGCTGATGTCACGTTCCACTGCAATCTTCATCCTCCCAGTCCAGGTAACAGGGGCAGCAGAGCTGCAATGGCATGGGCTCTGATCTGTGCTATCTGGAGATGTGATAAAAGTTCCTTAAGTGTGTTCAGGAAAGCTTCTGCTGCTCCATCTTCCCTGCTCCTGGCAAAACTCTCATGGACTTCCCTGAGACATGGATTTCTTACTGCATGGCCTTGGGCTTTTGGAATGAGTCTTGGGACCCTTAGGGATGAACCATGGAGTGGACCTAGGGTGCTTGTCCATAGAAAGGCACAATAGCAGCTAGCAACATCTTGATGTAACAAATAAAAAATAAATATTCAGCCAAAGCTCTTAGTGCACCACATAAAAGTAAACCAGAGTTTTTGAGGCAGTGTAACATCAGCACTAGTGTGAAAACCACCAACACACCCTTCACATGAGATCATAAACATAGGTGTTGTGAAGTGCAGGCAGTTACAAATATATGGCCATTCATGGTAGTTCAGAAAGATAATCTGGTGTGTGAAAAGCTGGGAGGGAGCAGTAGAGCATGCCACGAGCTGTTTAAAACCGGGAAAAGCTGCCTGATGCCAAGAAGTGGTGAGAGTGAGCACTGGTTGAGGGCTCACTGCAGCCAAGACATGCCTGCTGGCTTATGGTGGTCACTACAGATCACCACTGCCCTCACAAAGCCAGCTGTGAAGCTTGAGGGAAAGCTGCCAAGCATACTCGCCATAAAAAGCTTTAAAACCACACACCAGCAGGTGCCGCATTTTTCTGTCCCTTATACACCAAGATAAACGCCTGGTGGTTTAGCTTCCAAACTGTTTTCCGTTCTAACTTTTTCTCCTAGTTACAAGTCTCCCTCCTAACATGCCAGACTTTAAGCAATGGAGAGAAACACACCTACTGCTTGACTAGTTACAGATGTGATCCTCTGGTGAGTTGTTCTTCTTCACTGGCCAAGAGAATATCCTGCCAGTGTTCGTACAATGACTTCTAAGTGGAGTTGTTGGAGTTAGGGAGAATTAAACAGATGGACACAACCCCATCTTTATCCCCCACCTCTCTTCCTGGGTTTCTTCTACCTGTAACAGAAGGAAATACACCTTGGAAACCCATCTTCATGGGTACTTTCACAGGCTGGACCATGAGCTTGATGCAGTGGGGCTTTCTGCATTTTCACTCTCCAGCAGCTGGGCAGACACCTCAGACAGCAGGATGAGACAAGGAAACCTTTAGTGATAGTTTCCTAAATAGGCAGAGAAGACCTGGTTCAGCTTATCCATTCAGGCTCTGCCTGTATGGTTAACAAAGCACAGAAATAGCTCGTCTTCACTACTGATGACTCTTACAAATAGGAGAGACAATCTCTCGAGAGCTATTTGCTTGTAGCTCTTCCTCCATTATGAGAAAAAGGATGGCCTAGATGTCCTCTTAAGGTACTGCTCAGCCCTATTTTCTCTGATTTCTAGTTGTGGCTGAAATTTTCAGTCTCTAGAGATCTTTGACTGACACAAAGGGACTTTCTACACTGATTACAATCCTAACAATGACAAAAAATAACAAAAAACCTCCAATACCACAAGAACAGTGATACTTCTTTGTAGTAAATGTAAAAATCTTACTCTGTATTAAGTCCATTAAAAGCACAAAAATATTTGCTGACTAGTTGTGGTCAATTTAAAAAGTACTGATTAATGCCTGACATAAAGCTTGTGTTGCGTTTTAAATTGTACTTAAAAGAGGATATACATCCCTTTTTTCATGCTTCAGTAATTGCTGTCTTTCAGATCTGAGATAATTCTTCTACCTTTAATAAATATATATTAGCGAGATATTTCTCATCAGGTTTCCCAGGCAATACTTTGAAAATGTTCTGCCTGCAAAATCTTGACTTTATTTTGCCTTACTCAAGCTTAGTGGCCACTGCACCTGTCACACTATGAGGGACCTTCCCTTTTCTCACAGTGGTAATATAGAGGTCACCATTTCCAGGTGAACTTGTGAGAGCTTTTTCCTAATCCCTGTAATAGGCAGGATGTCTCAACAGGATGAGAGAGTGAGAACCCCTTTCCTCACCCCTTCCAGCAACCAAAAAAAAAGTCTGAAGGGAGAGAAGGAATACTAAGCACATGGGACTGATAGAGAATGAGAAATAGAAGCAAATGCCATCCTGTTATGCAAACTATTACTGGCCTGAGTTTGGAATTAAGATACAAAACATGAATGCATAACACATCCTCCCCAATAAACGGTGTTATCCCTATACGCACACATGCCTCTCCCTCTTCCATTTATTCATTATTCATGTCTGCTCAGGCCCGATTATTTTCAGCAAGACAGAGTCAGAAGACCAATTGCAAATTTGGTGAGACACTGTGGAACTACCCAGGCAAGCAAGACCAACTCTGCCTGTCATTCCTGAGAAAAGTTCTTAAGCATTCTTAAGTATTGCCCAGCGATTGACCCTTTGAGACTTTGCTTTCCTGACATTTCCTAATGTTGAATCTGAACTTTATTCACTGTAGTTTTCCTGTCATGCAATCAACCACAGACAAGGGGAACAAACGGCTTCCTTTCCTGTTGCATAGTTGAAGATCATCACAACCCTTCTCTGTTTACCCTTTTCTCTTTTCCTCTGGAGAAAAATAAATTCAAAACAGTTTTAATTAATCCAGTCTTTCCTTCAAAGGCCCATTCTGGTTTATGCTGCTTTTGACTGGTTCTCCTCCTCCTTGAAGGGCAATGCCCAGAAATGGAGGCAATACTTCAGCTGCAGGCTTTCCACTGCTGAGAAGAGCAGAAGGATTGCTTCATTCTCTTGCAGACAATATTTCTGCTTATACAGAAGTTTCGGCTCCAAGTGATTTTGCACAAAAGCACAATGCTGTTGACTCATATACCAGCTTGTGATAGGATACCTGATGGATCCTTTTCCATTTTTATGGTGTGGGTTACCTCGTTTCTCCCATTCTTGTGCTTGAGACACTGGATGTTTTGGTTATATGTGGAACCTTCTACTTTCAAGAAACTTGCATCATCTTTCTAGCCATGGTTTTTACAGCCAAACAAATTATATAGAATTTTATTCTATTTTCCCCCCAGGCTACTTCTCCAATTTGTAAATATTATTTTGAGTTATAATCCCCTCCTCCAAAATGTTTGAAGTCCCTCCCATCTTGGTGGCTGCCAACACTCATTGCAAACATAACTCCAGGAGACTTCTGAACACAGCTGTTACGTGTTGATTTTTTGCCAAGCTGTATCACCTGTGGGTCAGGTTTGCAAAGTATTTTCCTCAGTCTGGATTAAGACACTCTAAGTACCTTGAAAAGGGAGAAACTTTATTTACAGCTACTCTTCTAAAGGAAGAGACATCTAAGCTGGCAAACTATGTTAATCCAGAGCAGTCCTGCAAAGACTGTATTTCTTGCAGCACCTTCCTGTGTAAAAAGCAAGCTTTTTGTTTTCCTCTTTGGGACACTATCTGACCTCCATATTCTGTTACAGATATAATTCTTTAACTGTCTTTTTGAATCCAGGCCTAACTGTATATGTGTCTATTAATTCTTTATTTTTCTAAGATTCAAAGGATTTTCATACATGTTGAATGTTCACAGAAATACTTAACAGAGGTGTTCATGCAGAAAACTAGTTTTCACTAGGGTAAATTTTGGATCAGGACAAGCTCTTAGCTTCTTGGTCATTATCACATACTTTATAATATCACAGAGTGGCATTTTTTTCAATGTATAGTTTTGTCTTAGAGTCATGTTATCTGGAGCATTATTTGGATGGGAGGTCTCACAATAGATTATTCGGTGAACTCATGAATGTAGAGATTATGAGATAAAATTATAAGTATATAGAGAATATGGAGATAAAGAGAACACTATCCTGTTTCAGGCACTGATTCTGCAGACAAATTATCATTGCTTTTTTTTTTTTCTTATAATTCAGACCAAATATTCTCTTCTGCTTCAGATCCTCCTTTGAGATAAACTGTTATTGCTTCGTTGACCATAGTGAACTTGTGACATTTTATATCAGCTGAGGACCTGTCTCTTTTATACTTCAACTAGAATATTTAAAGCAATGTACTGTTCAAAAAAAAAAAAAAAAAAAACAAAAGAAAAAAAAAAAAAGCAACCTCATCTTGTGTCCTTTCATGTAGACTAAGTCATGGAAGGTTTTAAAGCATGGTATGCTTCAGTAATTTAGGTTCTATTTCAGTTTCAGGCTGTGCAGTAAATAGTTCATTTCATGTAAGTAGTGTCATTATAATACCAAGAGGGTTATTTGGATAGAATATTTTCTATCAGATTATTTAGTGAATAGTTGGAGGACATGGGGAATATAAGGAATCCTGAATATATTTGTAGATTATGAGGAAATTCATAGGTATTTGTTACAAGAGAGAAAAGAAGCAAGATATTTCTGTAGATAATAAATAAACTCGATGGCATTTGTCACAAGGAATCTGACCAATATCATACACATTGAGGTATCTTCCACTGACCTTCATTCAGGTATAGAATCCACTATCCCTGTCTTCCTCTGACAATCCAAAATCCTCTGGCTTCACAGTCACAATGTGAATATCATTTGAGAAAGAGGGCAAACAAGGCATGCAGCACAGCGCTGCTGCTGTTTGTGGTTAACTTGGCAGGCAGCTAAATGCCACATAGCCATTCACTCACTCCCCAAAGTGGGATGGGGGAGAGAACTGGAAAAAAGGTAAAACCCTTGGGTTGAGATAAACACAGTTTAATAGGACAGAAAAGGAAGGGAAAATAACAATACTAACAATAAGAGAATATAGAAAACAAGTGATGCACAATGCAATTGCTCACCACCTGCTGATGCCCAGCCAGACCTTGAGCAGTGGGCAGCCACCCACCCTGACAATTTCCCCCAGTTGTAATGTTCAACATGATGACATATGGTATGGAATATCCTTTTGCCCAGTCTGGGTCAGCTGTCCCCCCCAGCTTGTTGTGCACCCCCAGCCTCCTTGCTGGAAAAAAAACCTGAGAAGTCCTTGACTGAGTGTAAACACTGCCCAGCAACAACTAGAACATCAGTCTGTTATCAACATTTTTCTCATCCTAAATCCAAAACACAGCACTGTACCAACTACTAGGAAGAAAATTAACTCTATCCCAGCCGAGGAGAGGAGAGGAGAGGAGAGGAGAGG
>JANHGN010004827.1:0-21055 GCA_024605025.1 Megaceryle maxima | reverse complement strand
ATTATATTTAACATATTCCAATTGTAATATATTATCACATTAGATTATATATATTATAATCTAAATGCTACCACTGAAGGAGACAAAGAAGATGAAACCACTAAGGCCTCTGAATAACTTTCTTATTTTCTTTCCTGAGATCCACTCTCAAGATGATCTGTAACCACCACATGCAGCATGAAATTCAAAATCTGATCTGTTCATGGATGCACATCATGGTTTAAAACTAAACACAGCCGAGGAAATTAAATGTGCTGATTTTGACACCAGCTGTGCAGTCCTCTTTGGATCATGGCTATTGATCATGTTTAGGCTTGTTGTTATTCACAAGAAAATCCTCAGCTTCGCTTTCCAGAGTTCACTGATATATACACAAACTCACCAGTAACAGATAACTTTTGATTTCGAGGTGAACTTCCAAGAAATATCATCTCTTAATGCTGTTACTTATGCTAAGAAAACTTAGCCTGGGCACATATTTGCCTCATATCCAGTGAGGATTGTAGAACCTGCTGGCCAGGTGTCTAGGGAGATGTGCTCCTGAAAACCAAGGAAACATTTCAGCATGTGCACTGCCTGAGATACACAGAGGGCAAAGTCTAATAGATAGGAAAATGCTCATTGAACATGATTATTTCATCCGGGATTCTTTTCTTGCCCCCACAGGAGGCCTGGTCTGTGAGCAAGGGAAGGAATCACTTCAGGAAAGGGGCTGAAACCAAGAAAACTGAAGAGTGGATGAATTTTATACTGGACTCCAGGTAAGTATCTAAATGTACTTGGCTTAGCAACAGGCAAGGCTACATGCAAACCTGTTTGTGGGGTCATTAGAGGATCTCATGACACAAGCAAATTTTGGTGAGTCTATTATATGCTTCTGTGCAATCAATAAATTGTTGCATTTCTGGTAGCTAGAAGACCTGCCTCCCATTCCATACAATGGACTTAGAGCATCAAACTGCCAACTGACAGCTCAGGCATCCTAATCTCAGCCTCACATTGCATTACTCTTAATGTTATATAAATCATGATCTGCACTCTACAAACTGCTCTTAATATGCAACTGTTTCACAGCTCCTACTGAACAAGATCTAATATGCTTACACAGAGGAAAGAAAGCAGAAGGTACTCGTGTTAGACAGGGTCACTGCAGGTCAGGCTAAGATTAGAGAAATTCATCCATTTCACCATGCTCAACGGTCCTGGCTTGAGTGAGACCAGACCTAATTCTAGACAGTGATTCTCCTTTTCAGATCAGTCTCTTCTAACTCCCTGCACTGGCTGAAGTTAACAACATATTTTAGCAGTGTCTCCTCCTAGCAGTGAAACACATTTGATGTTTAGCGTTACTACCAAGGACTGGTACACAGACCAAGGTCACTGATAAATTTTGTGTGCCATGTTGGGCATGAAGAAAGTAAAAGAACTGCGGGGAGGAACAGATATGACAGGTGACCCTAAATTGGACAACAAGGGATTCCATCCTATATACATCATACTCAGTATAAAGATGAGGGATATAAGGGTCAAGCCTCTTCCTTCTTCAATAGCCAGCTTCCCAGGAGGACTCTTGTCCATTCTGCCTTTGATCCCAATCTGTGTGATTCTGATTTCAGTTCCAGAATCCAGCTCCTAAATCTGATTCCCATCTGATGCTGAGTCCAGTCTTGTACTTCCTCAGTGCCTGCTCTACAGCATCATTGCTGATGGTGAAGTAATTGCCATCAGGGGCAGTTGGGTTCACTGCTGGCTTTGTACTTATTTGTATATATTCTGTTTTATTATTTTTTATTTTCATTAAACCTGTTTGAGTTTTCTTTTTCTGATCCATAAATGTCTCTCCATTATTTCCTCTCTCTTCCTTTGGGGAAGAGAGGTCTAGTGGACAGCCCTGACCCTAAACCTTGACATCAAGGTACAAGTGAGAGAGCAAAAATATCTAACATACTTTGGAATGTTCTGTGAATCATTAAAAACAATGCAAGCACCTAAACTGACTACAGAATAGAGAGTTTTCATCCCATGGATAATTCAGATATTTCATTGTTTGTTTGCATCCAGAATCAAAATGAAAAATCCCAACTTTCAAAAGATTTGTGAACGGGTTCAACTTCATAGACATGCCTCAGAAATGTCAAAATCAAATTTGACATTGCCGAGTGAGTCAAAATATTTTGTCATTTCCTAACTTTTCCCATTTCACTTAGCAGCATAAAAACTTTTAGGAGGGTTGTGGTATGTTCAGCACAGATCAGCGTTCTCCATCCAGTGCTAGAAAACTCTGGGAACCACAGCCTACAACCCCAGATCCATGCTGTCCTCAGTGGATGGGATCCCATCCTGACATCAGGTATAATGATGTTCTGTGTCCATCGAACTTAAAATATGCCCTGCAAGTTCAGTCAAGTGAACAAGCCCAGTGTATCTTCTGGAAAGCAGCTCCATGGAGAAAGACCTTGGAGTCCTGGTGGATAGTAAGTTATCCATGGGACAGCAATGGGCTCTTGTGGCCAAGAGGGCCAATGGCACCCTGGGGTGCATTAAGAAAACTGTGTCTAGTATGGCTAGGGAGGTTCTCCTCCCCCTCTACTCTGCACTAGTGGGACCACATCTAGAGTATCATGTTCAGTTCTGGTCTCCCCAGTTCAAGATCTACCAGGGATCTACTGGAGTGAGTCCAACAGAGGCTACAAGGATGATTAAGGGACTTGAGCATCTCTCCTATGAAGAAAGGCTGAGAGAACAGGGGTTGTTTAGTCTCGAGAAGAGGAGGCTGAAAAGGGATCTTATTAATGTCTACAAATCTCCAAGGTATGGGTGTCAGGTGGAAGGGGCCAGTCTGTTTTCAGTGGTGCCCAGTAATAGGTCAAGGAATGATGGGTATAAGCCAGAACATAAGAAGTTCCACATCAACATGAGGAAAAACTTCTTCAATGTGAAGGTGACAGAACCTGGAAGAGGCTTCCTAGAGAGGTTGTGGAGTCTCCTTCTCTGGAGACTTTCAAACCCCACCTGGATCTGCTTCTGTGTGGCCTGCCCTGGGTTTTCCTGCTCTGGCAGAGGGTTGGACTCAGTGATCTCTAGAAGTCCCTTCTAACCCCAACCATTTTATGATTCTATGATCATCCTCTGATTCAAGAAAAATTGCATTTCATGAAAACTCTGTCTATCATAACAAAACAATAAAATCCTGAAGTTCCCAAAGAGCTTGAAAAACATTAGCTTCAGTTTCTTTCTTCTATTGTTGTTAGAAAAACAGGGCTTAGATTATAGGGTGCTTCAGCACTTTTTGCAATATGATTGCGGAACAAGTTCCCACAAGTCCAACCCAGCCCCTGTGATTGATCTCTTGTACTGAAACCAAACTAAAATATTCCATTTCTTTTCTTTCTTCTCTGTAGCTGCTCTCACTTCAGTCTGCTACCAGCTGCTTATTTTCTGTCAGACTGTCATATCCTTTTAGAAAGCGTTTCACTTGTTTTTAAAATGTTTCCACTTAATCATTTCCCTCGACCAAGGTGACTTTTTCACAATATTAGTTCATTCTGACTAAATTTGTGAAGTTCTAATCAATGCAAGTTCAGAGCCTGGTTTTGATCCAAGTATCGTCTGTTTTCTCTCATCTCTTGCTGAGAGAACAATTAAACTTCTGTCTCATATATAAAGGCTGCTGTACTAATGTTTGTCTGTGTTTTCCACAACAGTCTTTCTAGTTTTCAAGAGAGTACTACAGGTTTAAATAAGAACCTTCTCATGCTAGGTGTTTTCTTTGTGTTGGGAGTGTTTTGTGGTTTTTTTGTTGGTTTTATTGTGGTTTGTGTTTTTGTTGGGGTTTTTTTTTGGTGTGCGTGGTTTCTGTTGGTTGGGGGTTTTTTTTGGGGGGGGGTGTTCTTTTTGGTTTTGTGTGGAGGTGTTTTTGTGGTTTTGGTTGGTTAGTTTTGGTTATATTTTGTATTATCCACATTTGGGATTGTAGGATAACTCCAGCTGGAAGAAATCTCAGGATGACATCAAGCCCTACACCCTGCTCAAAGACTGCACAATAGCTCTGTGCCCCTGCTTGGCTGTTCTCATGGGGAAAAAAAAAAAAAAAGATTTTCCTTATAGTCTGAACCTCTCTCATTTCAATTTATTCCCATTGTCCCTTGTATTCCTCAGCTGTCATTGACATTTGTGAATTTTAGTTCTCATCTTCCCTTTTCTTTAACCTTTGCACCAGGTTGGCAGTCAGTTTGCACATGTTGCATGAACTCTGCAACTCAGGCTCCTCGTGTCTGCTCAGAGCTAATGCTCAGATGTTTCCAATTGCCACTGTGAGCCTTAGCAAGGATAACAGCTCATTTTAGGTGCTGGAGATGAGTTAGCCCAGCACTCCAGCTCAGAAGGAAGTGACAGATCTCCTGCAGGAACTCTAAGGCATCAGCCTTGTGCTGCTTCCAAAAGGCTTTGCTTTTCTGTTATAGTTTATTGATGCAAATCCATGTAAAATAACTTTTTTTAGTATTTTTAAGTCAATAGCCTCATCGAGGTGAAAGTTTCACTGTTTCTGAAGAAGCTGCAAGGAGTGTCCATTATGACAAAAGGAAAAAAAGTCTAGTTTTATCCCATAAACAGGACGTAATATACATAGGACTTTTGAATCATCCTGTATATTTACATACCTCTCCTGTCATACTAATTTCACCCTCCAGTTCTGCTCTGAACAAGGCTGGCACAGTATCACAAGGTTCAGTTATCCCAAGCTACTCCCACATGTCCTTCCTCCACCAGCATCACTGCTTCCCTTCAAACCATAGTGGAGGGACCTTCTCTTCTACTTGTCAGGAATCCCCCTGACAGCCACTGAAAACACACCTGGTTAACATTCAGAATATATAAGTCAGAAAGACTATGTTCTACATCACTCATTGCTCTTCTCCAAACCTACTCTAAATCCATCACAGCCCCCTGTGCTTTTAGAACATCCAAAGAAAACACCAACTCTTGTCCTAGGTTGTAAGTCCAGGTAGATCACTCTGAGTACCTCCTCCCAACCTGTCAGCCTAAGAATCCATGATACATGTGGAAAAAAACCCCTCAACAACCTATTGAAATATATCTCTGTTTACTAGTTAAAACTTCAGAAGAAATCCTTAATCTTGTTCCCAGAGGAAGCCAGCTGTAAATTCCGCTCCCACAACACAGTCACTTCACTTCCCCCAACTCCTCTGCTGAATGATGTGATCTACGGTTACTTTGAAACCCATTTGAAACTCTGACAGATACAAACTAAAGATCATACGCCTTGCATTTTATTTGTATGCATAATTTCTTTCACCCAATCATATTTTACACAACAATTAAAGCAGACAGCCAGCTAGTCACATGTCACTTTTAGTTAAAGTGTGAACAGCCCTTAAATTTTCTTCATTCATCAGAAAAACAGCTTAAGCACCTTGTACATGTGTAAGATTCTCACAGTGCTTCATACCACAGCATATACACCCATCCCCTTCAGAGGTGTCAGCTTTAGGTACTTGGGTTTGAAGTTACAGCCACTAAATATTTACTCAGCTCTCTTCTTTGCCTTTATCCTCACTTGAGTCATGTGTCCAGCTCATTTGTGCTCCCTGTTCTGCTAGGAAGTAGATTTTCATTGTCTGAATTTGTTTCACATTTTCAAGCTGTCTGATGGAATAGCCAGCATTTTCTGCATCTGTTTCCTCAGCTATATTGTCCCCAGAGTATCATTATTAAAGCTGCGTGTGAAAGGAATTTTCAGAATTTATCCTAAGTTTGTGAATAGTTTTGGTCATACAACCCTTTACCTTTCAGGCAATTGCTTTTTATGTAGAATGCTACCATTCCTCTAATTAAAACACCACCACCACCTCCAGTTTTACAAGACCTATCTTCTGTGATGTCTTGTGCCAAAATATTTCTAGAAAGCAATTTTAAGGAGTAACTGTCCCAGATGTCAGCATGAAAGCAGTACTTGAAGCCTTAAAAAAAAAAAAAAAAATGCTTTGACATCTCCAGATGAAAGACCTAGGTAAGACCAGAGGGAATTCTCTGTATTTCTGCCAACGTGTCTAATTTGCTGGAGGATTTGACTTCTGCATCCTCTAAGTTTCATCAGCAAGTGCAAGCATTTCCTTTTATTCTTCTCCTTAAACTCATAAAAACTAAAAAGCCTGGACATTCCCTTTCTTATGGCCAATTACAATGCTTAATGTTCTGAATTTTTCAAGGATAGCATTCATTGTTCTGCAGCTCCTTCTCCTTTCTGATTGTTCTTTAAGGAATGTACTTTTAGCGCTCAAGACAGAAAAAATTATGGTTGAAAACACGGTATGTTGACTGGAGACACATTTTTTTTTAATAGATGCATTTATCTCATATTTTACAAGGAACACAGTGACCCTTAAAAATCTCAATCTACTTGCTGCTCACAGCCTTCCTTCCCTGGTTTCCACAGCCAATGTCATTTACTCTTTAATCCAGGTTCATTGCCACTATTTACCTCTTACTTAACTCCTTATTCTTTATTGCTCTGCATTTCTCACTTTTTATTTTGAAAATTTCCCATCACCATTATTTCTGGGTGTGTGTGTGTGGAATATTTTAATCCTTTTTTTTTTTAATACAGGAACATTTTACAGAATATTTCCCTTTCCAACCACAAAGAAAAAATGAAAATGAAAGAAAACTCCTTCAGGGTTCTCCAGTTTGGTTAATTCCCCTGCTCTGAACTATTGCAGCTTACAAGACTGTGGTCCATCCTGGGATACACAGCTTTATTAAAGACCCTGTCAAAGAGAAGGAGCATGAAACACTAAAACAACAGTTTCTTGGACCTTGGCCACATCTTGGAATATGTTTATCATCCCAGCCCTGCATAGGATCTCTGGGTACTACTGAAGTCAAAACCATTTTAAATGAGAAGGAACATGTTCAGGTTGTAGCAGCCAGATACTGTCCTGAGAATTTGATGGGGTTGAAATAGTAAATCATGATTCCTTTGAGATGACCAACATGTTAAGAAGTGGGTTTCCCACAGTACTAGGTACATATTACATTGGGGAAATATGTAATTCTTTTCCTAATATTATTATTATGACCATAAACCGAAGGAAAGCTTTTCTTTGTGTTGGCCAAGCCAATCACAGATGTTTTGGTGGTCTGTTTGATGTGTGTTGGTAGTTAGTCATTTCACTAGAAATGAACCTTCTAAGGTGTTTCATGTAGGCTTGTAGTTATTAAGTTTTGTAAAATGAGATGCTGTATGAAATGTATTTTCATATGTCTCCGCTCAGTCAGATTTACTGAAACAAACATCACGACAATTACAAGCTCAGCACACTTCCCAGCAGCCCTGGGAAGCTTTGTTTGGGGGTGGGGGGGTGGAGTTTAAGCAGCACAGCTTCCTCTCACCTTACACTCTCTGGCCTGTCAGCATAGTATTTAGTTTCCTTATACAAACAGATCATAGAAATGAGAGCTCTGAAGGGGCACAACCGTTGGTATTTTATAGAAAAAGGTATTCAGAAGTTTTCAAGCAGCCCATTTGTTCTATCTACCTCAGTGTGATCCAAAAGTGAAGCCCTTGTATGCTCTGCCTATGAAGAGGGTATGTCCTCATTGGTGTATATGCCAAAACTTTTGAGTCAAGGGGTACATCTGTTAAATATGAAAAACAGTTACCAGCTACACAGGTTGCTGCAGCTTGTTTTCTGTGTCACAGTTGCATAGCCTTCTGCCATAACTGAGGCCATTTTCCATCCTAAAAAGAAAGAAGCAAAATTTATTCTTTCCATATAATGCAGGTGGGATTTATGAGCCTTTTCAAGATCTACTGTGCATGGTTTGCCAAGGGCCTGACCAGCAGAGCAGCTTCAGCATGGGTGAGGCTGACAAAGTGTACGTGGAGATACAGTGCTACCACCTAGGGGAATTGAAGTACAGGTTGTGCTTTCTTCAGGCAAAAAAAGAAGCCCTCTATTGCTCCCCTGTCCTGCTTCACATTTTGTCACAGGTGCTGGGTGCTGCTCTGCCTACAGGGGTTGCACTGCTGACACCCTAGGAATCCTTCCAGCAGAGAGAACAGGAGTGCCATTACTCCATAGAGAGCAGTTCACAAAACATGCCCAACAACAGCTCCAGCACCAGGTCATCTCCTCCCTGCTTCAAGAAGTCTCACCCTTGAAGATGCCTCTCCGTGCTAAATGCATGGAGGGTTAGTGCCCTCTTATCATCCAAATTTAATTCAACTTCAGAGCATTCACATTCCCATAAATTCCTCTGTATTTAGCCCGAAAAAAGGCACCACTTCTGAAAAAAAACAAAACAAAAAACCTGCTGAACTGAGGGTCCTGTTACCTACCAGAAGTAAACAGCACTGCAAAACATCTTGCAGCACCTGGCTGCAAAGCAAGTTCATATGGAAGGGTCCCATGAGCACAAGCAGCCCTTTTATAGCCTGACTCCCAGAAGCCCACAGTAATTGACACTCCTTCTTTGCGCATGTGGGAGCCCAGGAGGACTAAGGAGCCCCTGCTGCTTCCAGGGGCTGTCCATTAACACATCTAATGATTCTCTCCTGGAGCTTAGCTCCTCCCCTCCTAGGTCCTGCTCCCCAGGGAGTGGGGTGCCCCACAGGGAGCTTTTCACAACATCACCCAGTTCCCCTATGGGGTTTGAAGTGCAGGATTTCTCACGGCTGAGGGGAACCTGTGCTGCTCCCAATTTATTGTGATGTACCCCAAAATACAAGTCTGTCCGTGGAGATCCTGTATACAGAGTCTACTCCTGAACTGAACTTGTGCCTGTATGACTAGGATGGAGAAACTTAAAATAGAGTTGTTATTAAAGGATATTCATTCAAACCTCAGCAATGTAGAACTCTCACCTGAAACTCACTCCTGTCATTGCCCCAGTCTTAGTAGCAATTAATCTGTTTCACACGCACACTTTAAACTGCTGTAAACTTTTGTAACACCTTATAAAGATGTGTTCCCAAATCTCAGAGGACTGCACAAAAATCTCTTTGTTTCATAGTTCAGTTTCAGGCATACGTTTGACAAACTGTTGATTAATTAGTTTCCTGATCACCTCCAGAACTGTATTTGTTTACATCACCACAAGTCATTATAAAACAAATTATTATTCTGATTCTTCAAATCTGTTTCAACAGAGTCACTGCTTCAGGTTTTGTTGGTTTTTGTTTGGTTATTTTTTTCTCACAGCTCATTCTAGTACCACAGACAAGATGTGCCCAGAAGGATGAGAACTGCACATGGATGACTGCAAGCCCTGGGGTCTGCAGGGCTTCTCCCCCGGGTACTGGCAAATCAGGTGAATTCCACAACCGTAGGTTTTAGAAGGATCCCAAATTAGAGTTGTTCTTCACAGAGAAGTGAAAAAATTGCAAGTGATTGTGAACTCCAAAGCCCCGTCAATGATCATCCATTTCCCTAAACCAAGGACCCAGTAACGTTCCCCTCAGAGCACAGTCATATGCCCTGGATCAGCAGAGAGAACAGTATTCACTGCCTTCCACCCCTTCCAAATGCTCTTGATAGCAGACCTGGGGCAAGATGTCCTGGCTTGTTTTTTTCAATGGAGGAAAACACAGAGGGTTCCCTCCCACATGGCCAAGAGCCTCATAAATTCAGATACCTCTTGGTCCAGAGAATTAAATACGAATTCCCTTCCTGGAGGTGAACCCCAGAAACAATACCCAGGACAGACAAAACAGATTGCAGCACCTTTAATTATGTTTTGTTTGCCCCTCATAATCATCAGGCAAGCAGAGCTTTGATGATTCATGCGATAATTTGCCAACTGACATATCGAAAGCACAGCAAATAAAGTGGAGGGTTTGTTTGTTGGTAAGTAGACAGGCACCTGCCTACCAACAAACAGCACACCCCAACCTATGGGGAGACTGCCTGATGTGGACACTGCTCCAACCTGATCTTTTAAAATATTTATACTTGTACTGTAGTCCCTTATGAACCTCCGCAATAGTTAATTGGAGGCACTTAGTCCTTCTGCTAGTCTCTCACTGTGATAAATATTTAATCACAGAGGGAAGTGTGCCTCTGTGACAGGAGACATCAGTCACTGGCTCTCCAAAACAGCACAAAGGGCACTATTACCTAGAAGAAGCATTTTACTCTGTAGTCCAGAAGTCAAGAAAGGTCCATCTAATTATTTCTGCAGTGAAACAGCAGTAGCCCTCTGTGAATTTGACATTTATCCCCTCTTCTCTGCACAAAAATAAATAGAATACAGAACTACAGTGTTTTCTGGCTAGTTTATTATGAGATATTGTAGCATGATGCAGGGTGCTTCACTAAGTGGCCAGCAACATTTAATTTGTTTTCTAAGAGCGAGGTGCACTCAGGCACTTCACGTTCAGCAAGATTCAGTGACAGTGCAGATTCTGGGACTACCCCAAAAAAATCTCCTGCCAGGTCATGCTTATACTGCCATCTAAAATTGTCTAGGACATGACAAGAGTTTTTAATACTCAGCAAGCATGAGACCGCGTTTGAAACAATTCAGAGTAAGGCTTGGCTGATTTAAAAACAGGCAATGAAGAATTAATGGCTAAAAGAAGTCTGCTTTTATGAGTCTGGCAAATTTTGCAGTAATCCTTGCAAGGCTGTCAGCAGAATGAGGGATGGACAAGTGCAACTTGGTATCCATGGCCAACAAAGTGATGATTTGAGCAGGCATCAGGAGGCGTAACGCACAGAACAAATGCATATGGAGATGTGTGTCAGGGAAGTAAAGTATCAGGATGAGTAAAAAATCAGCAGAATGTGATTATTTTGGATTTTACACCAATTTAGTGGGGTATAATTTACTCATTCTGCTTTGAGTTTGTTCTGCTAGAAATTTGCTTTGATAGTATACTTTAACTGTTGAATGGTTGACAGGAAAACATTGTATGTAATATAAAAATAGAATTTAAAATACTTTTGTTTGAGTCCTAGTACACTGTTTGGGGTTTTGGTTTTTCTTTTTTTTGTACCTGGAACGCATACCTAGAATACCAAGTCAGGTAAGACAATGAAAGGATGTTAGTATTAAATCTCTGCTTCTTTTGATACTGAATCATATTGCAGTTCATTTAGTTTGAAACTACCTTAAACTATATTTCTCTAGTTTAAATTTTCAGGCTGTGACTTCCATTAGAGTTGATGACATAAGTTTTTTCTTAATTATACTGGAATAAATCAAAAGTAATAATGCAGCAATCTGTGGAATTGCTTTGGGTATACAACAACTTAATGGGAAACAGAATTTGAATCACTAATTTAATGTTCTCATTTTTACTGCTTTGTATGTGTGTATGTGTTGCACTACATTAATTTTATATGAGGAATATTCTAGGAATACAAACTCACCTTTAACTGTTGCTTTTCTTCTTTTTTTTTTTTTTTTTTCTTCTCCCTGACAGGTGTCTATATGTGCTGCAATACATATCATTCAGGTAAGAAAGAATCTCTGGGAAGGTTACACTTGGGATAAAGTGATTTTAGGATGATATTACAACAAAAGTGATATGAATGCTTCTGTTCCACCTCGGGGCACCTTCTTTTTTAATTTCAGCTAGAAATAAATCTAGATTCTAATACCAAGACCGAGGAGTAGACAGCATACAAGGATAGAGGACTCTAAAAAAGCATTGATGGAGACAGCAGCAAGCATCTAAATGTCAGTGTGGTGGGGTTTTTTCACTTATAACAGGGTTCCTAGAAAATGCCAAGGAGCCATAGGTAAGTCCATGCCCACAAGTCATTCTTCCTCAAGTAGTAAAACTGCCAATGCCACAGACAAGTTTTTCCTTCCTTTTAAATCTGTGTTTTGCATTAGATTTTTAATGAAAACCTAATTATAAAAAAAAAAAAAAAAAAAAAAAAAAGCAGCTCCATAGGGAGGAAATGGATAAAGAGGGGATAGGCCACACACAGGCAAACACAATTTCCATGTTCAGATAATGGCAAGATGCAGTTTGTGGTCTTCAGCAAGAGAAGATTGAAGTTTTGCTTCATTTGTTCTACACTTAAAGCACTGGACGGATTGGGGGGTGTGTGGAGATTGATATCAGACATCTGGCAAGGAGTCTACATTGTAATCTGGGCATGTATATTAATTACTTCGATATTTCAGGTTTGCCACTTGCACCACTGACTAGCAATTAAATCCCTGAGATGCAGATCAACAGCTGGGTGGCCACATGTAGAGCTTCCTTCCTTAGTTCAAAGGCAGAGTTCCATTTCTGCTCTCTGTGGCTTTCACCTAGGAAATGAGAAACTGTAAAGAAAAATGTTACCACGAAAAAGCTTTTTTACAACATTTCATATTCTCCCTGAAAAAATCATCTCAATGGAGAATTTCCAGCTTCAGACAGCTCATGACATTCGTATCTTTCTTGATTGCCTGAGAATCCTTCTTCACTGGTATTTTTCTACAGGTTCTTTTCCAGCTTGGCGAGCTGAGATTCTCCTAAGTCTCAGCTGAGCTGCTGAGGTTGAATATCAGGTCTAAGGCTGATAAACAATGTTTATTCTTATGATAGTCTGTAAGCCAAGGAAACACCAAAAACCTTAGGATGTTTTTTTTTTTCATCCAATGTAACAAATGTCTATAGGTGAAATTAACATTTTAAAGTGATTCCCAGGCCCACAGACAAAAATCTGTAACCTGCACCCCTGAAGAAATTGTTTGCAATATGCCAGAACAAGTCCTACGACCCATAGACCTGCACACTGGGTCTGACATCTCATTAGAGCTGATAGTTAATGAATCCTGAGATCCTCCAGGGCTGATGTTGTGAGCCCAGAGCCCACATGGGAGCATGAAACAGGCACACACTCCTGTCACATGGCCTCAGACTCCTCCAGAAAGAAAATTTGTTAGGACTCAACCACCAATTCTCTTACTAGAGGTTGCATAAGTATGACAACAGCACAGCCTAGATGTGGACACCAGACACGTCACAGACTGTATGTACTTCCAGATACCTCTCCAACCTGCCATGGTAAGGGGGAGGTTGATTGTGTTACAGGGGCTTCAATTCAGGAAGACTTAGGTCTCTCTGAACAGCAGTAGCATAGATACCCATAGTCTAACATTTCACCCTAGTATGGCTAGGTTGGAAAAGACATAACCACAGTAGAATCAGCTTGCTTGGACATGATCAATGCAAGGCAAAATGTTAGCAGAATTTCCTGTTTGTGTCTTCACATGCAGACACCAAAGTGCTGACCAAGCTGTAGGATGAAGATAACGTTTGGGAATTTGCCTCATAATGATCTTTCAGTGACAGATCTAGCCAAGGAATCTCAAGCTGATGCAAGAGAATCACTCACCAGTGCTTTTGTCCACTGTTTCAGCAAGAAACCATATAGAAACACACTGCCAGGGAATGGTCAAGAACATGAAGCAAACTCTGAGCTCATGCTATCCCTGGCTGGTGCTTGGAGCCATACATCCCATCAAAACTCACACACAGATTCCTTCCCAGATGTTTCAAGTTTATCTGCAGCTTCTAGCAGTTCTCATACAGGTCACTCCCAAAACCTTACACAAAATCATCTCAAGTCTGAAAATCCCCTTGGATCCTCAACGATAAAAAGTACATTAAAGGATGTGATTAAAAGCCATAATAAATCTATAATTGTAAGGTAAAAAGCCAAGAAGTTGTTAAATTTTTTTTTTTTTTTTGACATGACAGCATAATAGCAATGGACCAGCATTTTCACTCTGAAGGGCTGTCCCAGCTCTGAAGAAGAAAGTAAATCTTTCTGAACATTTTAATGCTAATGAAACAATTCAGCAGCATTATAAAGGAAAGGGTTTTTTAGGTTGGTTTTGTTTTGTTTTGTTTTTTTTGGGGGGGGGGGTTGGTTTTTTTGTTTTGTTTTTTTTTTTTTTGTCTCATAATCACTGGGTGCACTTTACCCAAACTGTAGCATCTCACATTTGGAAAGTGTTGGCTGAGACAAAAATCAAATGACAAAAACATGGTATTTATTTGGCACATATGACTACATATGCCTAGAATACATACTTCTCTAGAAGAGAGAGGTTTTCAGATGTTTCAGAAAGGCATGTGGGGAAAGAAATCCTGAAGAGGATGCAGTCTTCCTGCAGGTATGGGGAAGTTTTGAAGTCCTTGGCTGAGATCTGAAGAGCTTCTTTTTTGATTTCTCAGAGGAATAAAGCACTGACTCATTCATTTTAACTCAATCATTAAGAAATGACTAGCTAATAATAAGGTTCAATCTCTTTGACAATGAATCAATTTCCAGACAGGTTATTAATTGAAAACGTGCTAAGTATTACTTTCCGTTAACAATGCATTGTTTTAATGTAGTATTCTATTAGAAATACTACAAAATATTAATATATATGTTACTTCAACACAGTAGTATATATAAAATGGAAAACAATTCAACTTAATCCAAAGGTAGGTCAGACAGAATTATAACTTCAAATTACAGTGAAAGGGAATGCAGAGAAATTTCCAAGAAGTGAAGGTGGCTTCTGGTAAGAGATAAATCTTTAGAAGAAATCCAGTTTTGTAGGTAGTTCTCAAATACTGCTTTACAGCAATGAAAGCAACTCGTGGACTGATCCTTAGTAGCCGCTGTGTGGTCCCCAGAGAACATCCTTGCAGCCTAAGGACATATTTGTAGTGGAGATCTCTAGCTACAGGAAGAAGTAGGAGGGGAGAAGAGAAAGAATATGACAGCTGTTAATAAGTAGTCTGTACAAGCAGGAGACAGAGTAGAAGATGACAAAAGGAAGAAGAAATGGGAGAGAAATGTCTAAAAAGGAGAAAAGCAGAAAAAAATACCATTCAAATACTGCTCAGGAGGGAGATTGCAAAAAAACAAACCCCAAACCTTTCACAATGAAGATAACAGATCTTAACTGCAGCCAAATAGATCACTAAAATGAACCAGAGGTTGTTATCTAGCCATGAGAGGTTGATGTGGCAGACTCACCACCCAGCAGAAGGGTGGCCCCCCATGGCAGATGTGCAGTGCACACACTCACTGCAAGGTCACAACCCACCACTGGATGCTTTTAGGAATTGTCCTTTGTTTAAGAGAGGGGTCATTAAATCTCAGAGGAAGAATTATTATTGTTTTTGTTATTATTGGAAGCTAGGAGCAGAATCAACAAGTTCAATTCCTTTTCCAGATCTCTGAGTCAAAACTCTTGCCTACTTGCCCACATGTCAACAAGCAGATATATTTAAATGAAAACAGGCATTGGTGTGGCTCTGTTGAGCCCTTTCCAAAGGCAGGGAAGTTTACTGGACTGAGAAGATCCTAGGGAGTACACACAGGGAAATGAAATACAGTGTTTGTATTTGGGCCAAAGGGTTTTGGTTGGTCATTTTTATTTTTTGACTGTATTTGATTCAATGTTCTGCCAGAATGCCAAGCTTTGCAGACCCAAAATGAGACTTGCTTTTTGGGTTAAAATACCACTAATACCTTGTACTCAGTGGTATTAATTTTATGGATAAATTATTAAATACTCAGAGTTCCTTTTTATCACTTGTTTCTGCTGCTAATCGAAAGCACCCAGCCAAGTAAATCAAAGTATCCAGATGGAGGAGCAAAACAATTCACTCAAGAAATGGATTTCAGTTTCAGTTTTCCCAAGAAGCTTTCATAAACATTAAGGAATGGAATGTTTATGAAAAATGTCTCGTCAGTGTCCTTTTAAATGCACCACACATATGGAGCATATACAAAAAATATTAGGGAGGAAATTAAGTTCCTGCCGCTCCTCTATGTCATCTGGGTATTTGGAAGCCACCAGTGCCCCAGCTTCAGAGTACTCACTAATACCTATAAGCCCAGAAAGGATCCATTAAAAGAAAGGCTTCTATCTGCTGTGTATGTGAGAGGAGCACATTGAGTTGAATATGTTTGGTTTGGGAAATCTGTTTTTGCCTGTTAAGCGGAGCTCTCCTTACATGTTAATAGAAAGATGAACCTAATGTTCATTGCCTCATGTGGTTTTGTGTGTCCCAGGAATACTACTACTACAGTCTACAACTACAAGGCTCCATCTGGCTGCTCAATTAGAGCCCAACGTGACAACTGATTGTTATGCAAAAACAATTGATTAGATTTTTATGTCCCTCAACAAGCTGACTCAATTACAATGAGTGTAATTTTTTTTCTTCGTCTTTTTTTTTTTTTTTTTCCCTCCGTTTGCTTTATAGCTTATAGTTTATGTTCTTGTTTTTCAGTTCTGGCACTGAAGTCTGTGGACTATCAAATGCCCTTGCCAAGAGGAAGCTATACCATTCCGGGAGCTTGATGTGCTGTGAAAGGCTTCTGGGCAGCTTGGCAGCAGCTTTGCCAAAACACAGTTGATTATGCTGCATTCAGACAGAATTTCTGAGTAGTCTTGTTAACCCCCTCTCCAAAACAATTGGGAGATGAATATTAAAAACGAATTTGAGTTCGTAACTGTTCATCTGTTCACAACTTGTAAGTTCGTTTGCTCTTGCACTTTTTGAAGTCTCCTTTTGAGGAGAGGTGAGGCTAACTCACAGCACTACCAGTCTTCCCCATTTTGCAGACTAGGAACGAGGTCCAGCAGAATGAGGCTAGCAGGACCTGAGAACTTTGCAGACCTGTCACACTCCAAGCTTCCCCATACATTTTCAGGAAGAACTGCTTTCCAGTGAAGCTCTTCTGATTTCTCTTGCTGTCCTGAGAGAGGAATTGGGGACTCAGAAATTTTTACCAGAGTTATATTCCTAGTGAGCTAAAGGGCAAATAAAGCTCCTTCTCTCCTGTGTATCCTATAGTTAGGGGTGACATCCTTGTGCTTACAGAGATTGAAGACTGCTATACTTATTTTCTCAATGTCCAGGTTGTGTGTACAGACAAAAACATCAAGAGTGCACTTTACCTGCTCAGGCCATTAAAACTCATCCTAAGTACGGTATGAAGAAGCACAAAAGGAGGAAGAAAATACTATATTTGCTTATTACCTACTAGAGAAATTGCATTTATATTAAAACTGGAAAATTAGTTCAGATCCAAAATTAATCTTAACATCTTTTAACAGGAGTTTAATAAGAGTTTATCCTGTTTAAAGGAGTTTGAACCCAAATCCATTAACACTACAAAGCACAAAGTATGGCCAGGTTGTGTCCTTCATGTTCTATCCCTATCCTTTCAAATGTAAGTCTTCCATATTTTAAAAGAGTTTATAATTTCATTTTGCAGAAATATGGTAACATCATTTCTCCCATTAGAAAGCACATACCTCCTTTTCTTGTAGCCAGCTGTTGCTGTTTGAGGAATTCTTTTGCTCACAGTTTTATGTGTATGACATACACAGATCCTGACAGCAAAAGGAATCCCTTCAGCATATTGAACTGGTAATGTAACCCTCTGCTGATTCCCCACTTGCTGCTCTGCATGAGTCAAGGGCCCTATTGTATCAGCTGTTGCCACAGGGGAAAGGCAGGAAGACTTGGTTCTCCCCACTCTCCAATTCAGTCCTATTGCTCTACAGGCTGGTTGTGAATTCCTCATCTCAGGATTTCCTAAGCATGCTTTCTCTAATTGCTCCTTGCAATTAAAAACACAAACAAAACTACACAAAAACCCCAACCAACCAATCAAAAATCCCCCAACAAACAAACCAAAACCAAACCAACCAAACAAACACAAAACAAAATAATGAAAAACAAAACAACAACAACAACAACAGAAATAGAGTTAGGATGTTGGGTTTTCTTTCAAGTCTACTTTTGACCACCACCTATCTCTGGAATGAGCCTCGCCACTACCACCAGCAGTACTCACACAGCCCAAAGGATGCCTGTCTCTTTGGCCTCCTCTCTGACCTCTCTTGAAATCCAGCCAGACTTGCCAAGTCCTGCAACTCTGTGATTAAACACGACACAATTTTACATCAGCATAGAGCTTTCTTTGTTAATGATGCTGGAGATCACTGGCTTGTTCAAAGCCTTGATTCATGGATTTGTAAGAAAGAGTAATTCATGCACCTGTCTGGATGAAGAACAGTTCACCAAAGCTTCAGGGATAAATAAAGTATTTTTCTCAATTAGCATTTTAATATGAAAATGAAGCATTGTAATATGAGTTTCTCCAAAAGAAATCCATTCAAATAGCATTTTAGGGGGGGGCTGGTTTTTTCCTTCAAGGAAAGGGAAAGGCAGAGGACCTGAAGGCAGAGTTAATTTTGCAGCAGACTAAATCCCATTCAACACTTAGCCCTTCACCTGTGAACGAGCATTGCAGAACTGGGACACTGCAGAGGGAATCACAGTATCTGGAAGGTTTATATGGATGAACTGGCCATAATCTTAGTTAAATGCCAGAAAATTCTTAAAAAGCCATGTCTCTAAAGAGCTTAACTCTTGGGTGTGCTATGAAAGCCCAGCAATCTTACAACAGAGCAGAATAACTACTGTTTCCTTCCTGCCTTAGGCAGTAGCACAAGGATGCTAAGTTCCAACACATTCTGATTATTAGATAACATGATTTCTTCTTGCTATTGTAGGTGAGGCTGGTATACTAAGCCCCAAAGTCTATTCTACCAAGCCAGTGTTATTAGACTTTTTCAACTGGGAGGGAGCCCCCAAGGTTCCAGTATAACAAGGAGTTATTCAAGCTGCACCCCATTTTTTGCAAGTGACCCTTTTATTCTGAGTCACACCAGAAGTCCTTATTAGTAACATCAGACTCACTGACTTTTATTCCAATAGCCCTTCAGTGACCCAGGTAAAGGGCCATGAGCTGGTTTCCCTTCTTCTGAGGGAACTTTGGAGCAGATCTGTGCAAACCTACTTAGGAAAAAACAAAACAAAACAAAACAAAATGAAATAAAACAAACAGCAACCACTGAGCATTTCATTTGAACATTTAAAACATGGAACGTAAAGAAGAACTCAGACTTGGGAGCAAAATAGGTTTTGCCTAAAGAACCTGAAAAAGGTGAGAAAATAATTTCCCAGATTACTTCCATCAAGCACCCTTTAGTATTATAGCAGCTAAACTGTCTCCCAGCTGAAGGTCTGGTGTCTGCAGACTCTGGATCTAGAAATGAATGAGCATAGGCATTTCTTCTCAGTACCAATGGGTCAAAAGAAGTGAATCCACTCTTCCTCTTGTGCAAGGCTGTGCACACGTTGGAGCACAGACAAGAAGTCCTTGCTCCAGCGAAGTCCTTGGCTTCTACCAATCCAGAGGACATTTCACTCACAGTGACTAATGCTAGAGGAGTGTAACTACTCTATGCCAAGCAGTAAATAGCCTAGCAATGAAATGGACTCGGGCCTCAAATGCTTAGGAAAGCTGACAGAGGGTTATTGCTATTTGGAAGTGCAAATACACATGACAATATAAACCACATTAAAGTTCTCAGCAACAGTGTTCTTCAGCTTTAATTATACTGTCAAGGCACCAATTTCACCAAAGGCTAAAAGAGTAACAGTACCAGCATCTCAACCTTTCACAAATAGTAACACCCTCCAAACCAGAGTGTTTTGCTGCAGTACACAGTTGAAATTTAATTTCTCTACCGTATGAAAAATTGAAATACTTAAGTAATAACATTCAGCAACATCATCTGCCATCTGATAGTGCACAGAAACTGGGCAATTATGTTTCGCCTCGGGTGGCTAATAGGCCCATTTCAAATTTCAGGCATTATCAGATAATAACACTGCCTGCATCTGAGTATGTTATTATAATTATTAACCGTAAAGAAATGGGGGGGGAGATTGGGTTTAATTATTTAATTTTGAAGTGCAATAAGATAAGTTCATTGTTCCCCATGAGCTAACATCCAGAGACTGAGTGCTGGCATCACTGCAAATTTAACTCAGTTCAAACTGACTTGTTTTCAGATTCATAAAACCTTATCATTGCTATTTGGAATAAGTAGGTCTCAAGGCAGTGAGACTTGCCTGGAAACATGGGAGTGAAAATGGCAACAGAAACACAGAGGAATATTCTACTAGAAGCCAATTTATTCCTGATGACATACTTTAAAACTGTGGTCAGTGTTTGAGATCCATTGCTATATTTTAATTATTTAGTTTTCAAACTCTACCTAGGATGTGAATATTCAGATTTGGGATGAAACAAAACCTAGATGAAATAGCCTTCATACATTTATAAATGCCAAAATTCAGGACCACAAATCTCTACAAGCTTAAAAAGTGGAGAAATGGCTTTGTTTGGAATAGGGGCCCTTAGTCACAGAATTATAGAATCAAGGTTGGAAATGACTTTCAAGATCATCAATTCCAACCGTCTACTAAACATTATCATGACCACCACACCATGTCCTGAAGTGGCACTGGAGGCCAGCAGTTGGTTTTTGTGGCCTGGGTGAAAATAGATGTAGATATTTGTCAAATTTCACATCCTCCTTTTCTGTACCCATAGCAAAAATGACATAATGACAAAGTGAAATACAGCATTAGGCTGTCTTGATTTACAAAAGCTTCCTATAGAAAGGAATAGAAAATTAAATAGATACAGAAAATATAATAAATAAAATACATAGTGCAAAAATTAATATTAAGCCATGTAGAGGTCTCCACATCTTTCCATTTGCTAATATTCTATGATATTGGCATTTCTCAAAGCTGAAGGCTCAGAGATGGCATAAAATTGCTTTTAATAATTGTGGTTTTTTGAAAAGCTATTTTCTTGCATTCTGTAGGAAAGCTCCAGAAACAGTGAGGTGAGTTTACATGTTTGGCCCAAACATAAGACAGCATAAAAAGGCTAACTAATGATTTAAACCTTGCTCGTTATTTCAAGACTGCTCTTTCCAACTCTCGAAGGTCATTTAGTGCACAAAAGGACTATCCTGCAGGTGAGCTGAGTGCTGTGTACAAAACAAATTTAACAGAACTCCACAAAAACATGAGATTGAGAGGTAAAGGCAGTTGTATTGGCTCTGACTGAGCTGGAGTTAATTTCTCCCCCAGCAGCCCTCCCAGTGCTGTGCTTTGCACTGGGAGCTGGAATGGTGC
>JANHGN010004825.1:0-10280 GCA_024605025.1 Megaceryle maxima | reverse complement strand
GGTGGGTGAGACAGAGCCCACCCCACGGCACAGACACCCGTGGGGTGCAGAGAGGAGCCCCGTCCCCGAGGCACGGTGGCCCGGGAGGTCCCGCAGACGGGTTGGAGGCGGTGACAGGGGGCGGCTCCGGCGAGCTCCGACGTGGCACGGCGAGGCGGGGGGGTAGGGGAGAGACGGGCAGAGGCCGGGGCTGCCGTCCCACACCCCAAACCCCGCCGGGGTGGGCAGCCGGCCCCCCTCTCGGGTCCTTGCATCAGTCCCACGCGCCCCGTGCTCGCCCCCGCTCGATTCTCTCAGTCCCATCCCACCATCCCCACCTCGGGATCCCTTCGGACATCCCGCCCATCCCGCGTTGCCCCGAACAGAGACAGCCCTCCCCTCTTCCCGGGCTCACTGCCGGTCCCGCTGCCTTCGGACACCCCCCGCCTTCCTCTCCCGGTCCCGCCACTAGTCCCGTACTTTGAAATAGGCGACCTGGAGGTAGTTGTAGGGGCTGCGCTTGCTGAACTCGCGGTCCAGCTCGTCGCCCAGGCGGTACCGGGAGGGCGCGGGGGGTCCGCAGCCCCGCAGGCAGGCGGCGCGACGCAGCAGCCCCCGGAAAAAGAGCAAGTCGCGGAGCACCGGTTCAGGCTCGGTCCCGGTCGCCTCCGCCGGTCCCGCCGTAGCGTTGGCGCAGTGCAAGCGGCACCGCACTAACCGGGAGCGCACGGCCGCCCGGGCCCGCAGCGCCCGCTCCATCTGCAGCACCACGGCGGGCCAGTCGCCCCGAGTGTACGCCTCAGCGCCGGCGGCGAACAGAGCGTCCGGGGGCTGGGCCGGCAGCGGGAGGTCAGTCGGTCCCTGTCCCGGTCCCGGTCCTGTCTCCGGCTCCAGGGGCGTCGCCACCCGCGCCAGCAGCGGCAACAGCAGCAGCGCGGACAGCGCCATGGCCGAGCCCTGGGGCCGCGCCCGCCGCCGCCCCGCCCCCGAACCGGGCACCGGCGCGCACCACACCCCGCCCCCTCCGCCTCGCCTTTCCCGCCGACCAATCAGTGCCCGCGACGGCGCGGCCGGTGGTCCCGCCCCTCTACCGCGCGCAGGCACTCCCCGCGGCGGAAGCTCCGCCTCTTTGGGCGGAAGGGGCGGGGCTTGGCGGACTAGTAATGGCGGCGGAGGGGGGCGCGGAGCCCTGCGGCGGCGCAGGTCCGGCTCTGGCCCTGGTGGAGGGCAGCTCGGGCCGCGTCGTCCGCCTCGGGGACCCTGGGGACCTGGTGGCCCTGGCCCGGCAGGTGCAGCAGGTGAGGCCCGGGTCCTGGCGGGTACCCGGGGCCCCGCTCCTTCCCGCTGGTCTTCAGGGGAGTTCCCAGCCGGCGGCAGCCCTGGTGCCTTCCAGCATGTCCTGCTTCTCTCCGGGCCTCTCCCCGGGGCCTCCCGGTGTGACCCTTGGCGCCTCAAGCTATATACCGCTGTCCTTTCGCAGTATGGCCCACTGCCCTCCAATACATCCTCGTGCTGTGCCGTTGGTGCCTCCAGTGTCCCCACTGAACCCTCATGCATCCTGCTGTGTCTTTCTGACCCCTCAGCGACTCCCAGAACTACCTGCTGTGTTGCCAGTCCGTCCCAGTATGTCCCACTGCCTCCAGTCCACCCCAGTGTGTCAAGGTGCTCCCCGCTTTCCCAGTCCACCCTAGCACCTCCTGATATGTCCTATTCCCCTTTCAGCAATGCCCAGTACATCCCAGTGCCTCTCAGTCCATCCCAGTCCCTCCTGATACATCCTACTGCCCCTCCCAGTCCATCCCACTGCCTCTTGTCATGTTTTACCCTCTGCAGTGCTTTCTAGTACATCCTACTGCTTTCCAGTAATACATCCCAGTCCAGTATGTCCCCTAGAGCATGCCAGCCCACCCAGTCCACCTAAATGCTCCTCTCTTAAGTCCTACTGCCTCCTCCCAGTGCATCCCACTACCTCTTGGTCCATCCTAGGGCCTCCCAGTATATCCTATTGCTCACTTCCAATTCCTTGTCCCTGCTTCATGGCTGTCACCCCACTGCCCAGGGCTCCATGGGTGCCCACAGAGGACACTCTTGTACTACCCATAGCCCTGTGAAAGCCTCAAGCGAGGTCACTACCACCGCTGCTCCAGTGCGTGCCCAGCGTGACAAGATCCGAGGGGCTGCAGCGCTGCCCCATCCAGAGCAAACCCCTCTCCTCTTCACAGGCAGACAACTTCGTCCGGGCAAACGCCTGCAATAAACTGACTGTCATCGCTGAGCAGATCCGGTACTTGCAGCAGCAGGCGCGGAAGGTGAGGATGCGTCTGCGGGCTGGGCAGAAGGCTCTTTGCCTTGTGCATAGAATCGTGGAATCCCAGACTGGTTTGGGTGGGAAGGGACCATTCAAGGTCATCTGGTCCAATCCCCCTGCAGGGAGCAGGGACATCTGCAACTAGAGCAGGGTGCTCAGAGCCCCGGCCAACCTCCCCTGCAATGGTGCCAGGAATGGGGCAGCAACCGCCTCTCTGGGCAACCTGGGCCAAAATCTCCCTCTTTCAGTTGCAAACCATCACCCCTTGTCCTGTCCCAAAAGGCCCTGATCAAAAAAGCCCCTCCCTATCTTTCTGACAGGCCCCTTGAAGTCCTGGAAGGCCCCAAGAAGTTCTCCGTAGAGCCTTCTCCTCTTCAGGCTGAACCCCTCCCCAGCTGTCCCAGCCTGACCTCCCAGCAGAGGGGTTCCAGCCCCCCCAGCACTGCAGGGGCGTCTCCCCAGAGCCCTGGGAGCAGAGGGGCAGGATCCCCCCTCCCCTGCTGCCCACGCTGCTGGGGGTGCAGCCCAGGGTGCCGGTGGCTCTGGGCTGCCAGTGCATGGGGCCAGCTCAGCTCCAGCTTTTCCTCCACCAGCACCCCAAAGTCTTTCTCCACAGGGCTGCTCCTGATCACACCAGCCCCAGGCTGTGCTGATACCAGGGGTTGCCCTGACCCAGGGGCATGATCCTGCACTTGGCCTTGTTGAACCTCCTGATCTTCACATGGACCCACTTCTCCAGCTTGTCCATGTCTCTTTGGATGGATCCCATCCCTCAGGTGTGTCGTCTGCACCACTCATCTTGGTGCATCATCTGCAAACTTGATGAGTGTGCCTCGATCCCATTGTGTCACTGATGAAGATATGAAACAGTACTGGTCCCACTATGACTCCCAATGGACACCATTGTCACCCATCTTCATCTGCACATGGAGCCCTCTGCATGTGACCATCCAACCAATTCCTCATCCACCAAATAGTCCACCCGTCAAATGCACATCTCTCCAGTTTAAAGAGGAGAATGTGGGCCTGCTTGTGATGGAGGGAGACTTGTGTCTGCCAGAGCTGCCAGATGTTTGGGGAGAGCTGTGGCCTGGTTGTGAATCATGGACAGGAGCCAAGCAGAGAAGATTCAGTGGGAAAACAAGGCAGGTTTCTTGTATCAGCTGGGGCCAGGGAAGGGTTGGTCTTGATGGTTTCACTGAGACCTCTGCACATCAGGGAGAGTTTCAGTTAAGGCAGAGGAGTGAGGGCAGCTCAGGTGTCACAGGAGGGCAGAGACATGACTCTGCTTTTGGGTCAGATGACTCCTGTCACTGTAGTGTGTTTGCTGTGCTCCCGAGCGGACTGGGCACAGTGGGGTGACCGTGTGGCTCCAGCTGGATCTGAGCCCCTGTGAGAGAGGAGCCCTTACCTGATGATGGGCTTGGCTTTCCAGTTTGTCCCGGCTCATTTGCTGGAGCAGGTGGTCCTTACAGCAAGCCCAGCAGGGCTCGTCTGTCGTCTTCAGTTCAGACTTCACCCTTGGAGGTCAATTCTCAGAGCCTGAGTGGGAAAGGATCTGCCAGTCACTGCAACTGGCCTGCTGCCATGAAAGCCACTACGTCATATAATTGTTAATTGGCAGAATTGGAGCTGTGGAGCAGTCAGCTGGTGGAGCTGGGGAGATGAATTCCCCTTTGTTTGCTGTCCCTTCCCTCAGCCCTGCTGAAGAAGCCCAGCTTCCTGCTGGGAAGCCCCCAGGGTCTGGCAGCTGCTTATGGAGGAGGAATGAGTCTGGCATGTGGCGACATATGACACAGAGATGGTGGAGGGACTGTGGTGAAGAAGTACTTGATGGTTGGCGGTATCTCCACCTCCATGGAGGGATGCAGGAGATCTGAGGTCCAGTTGGCAGGGGAAACTTGGAAAAAACTTTATCTCTTTTAAAACCTCTCCCTCCTGGGGCAAAAAAAAAAGTTGTGCCATGTGAAGCCAGATGTGCGCTGGGGAGGACAAGGCTTTGTGAGTGCTGTGTCAAGTGAAGTGTCTCAGGATCTTGCTGAGAGGCAATAGTGTGTTGTCTTTTCATTTCAAGTGTGGAAATTTTACATTTGTTTTTGTAGGTCTTGGATGAAGCTAACAGAGACGCTGATCTGCACCATGTGGCCTGCAACCTTGTGAAGAAGCCAGGGAACATTTACTACATGTATAGGCGGGAGAGTGGCCAGCGATACTTCTCTATCCTGTCTCCTAAGGTGGGTGGTTACAGCCCCCAAGGAAGCAGGGAGGGGAAATAACCTCATTTCTGATGATTGGGCACTTCTGGAGATTAGACAAAAGCACCAACTTGATGGGGTCATTTGTTGGCCTCTGCTCAGTTGGCGTTTATCCTCAGTCCGAGTTAATCTGCTGGTGTAAGAGCCATATTAAGAAGTTCTCTTGGATCTTAGTGGATGGTGGGCAGGAAGATCTTTGGTGTGTGGACCTGAATTTTCACTTTTGGTCCCTGCAGCTTTCTCTGGATGTAAAGAACTGCAGATGTGCCCTGGGCCTTCCCTGTCTGGTGTGACTGTCTGTCAGGACAGTCTCCTCAGGCTCTTCAGCCCAGGGAGTGAGCTTGTCTGCATCTTGGAGGGGTGCCCTTAGAGGTATCCTCCTTCCAGACCCCCTGTTTTCTTATGTTCAGGATGAAGACTTCAGAGCAAAGCACTGAGTATGTAGAGGAGCTCCATGCAGGTCAAGGAG
This sequence comes from Megaceryle maxima, assembly GCA_024605025.1. Taxonomy (NCBI): domain Eukaryota; kingdom Metazoa; phylum Chordata; class Aves; order Coraciiformes; family Cerylidae; genus Megaceryle; species Megaceryle maxima. Next base: position 5,269 of record JANHGN010004825.1, on the reverse strand, counting down.
ACCTTGTATCCCAAAGGGTCCCTTCATCAACAGCACTGTAGCTTGACCTGTTCTTAGACTCAGGGCAGCTAAGCTGATTTTTTTTTAGAAAATGGGATGGTCACATAGCTGGAACTGCTTCAGAGGTGGTTGGGCTATCCAGCATGGGCAGAGTTTGGGCTGAGGGACAGCACAGCCCAGCTCCAAGGAAAACTAAGCAGCAATGTGAATCTCTCCTTCCTCCTGCAGGAATGGGGGACCAGTCCCCACGAATTTCTTGGTGCCTATAAGCTCCAGCATGACATGTCCTGGACTCCATTTGAGGATGTTGAGAGACGAGATGCTGAGATAAACATCCTTGACAAGCTGATGAGCCAGCAGGCATCACTGCCCCCATGTACGGAGCCCAACTTCCAGGGCCTGACCAAGTGACACGAATGATCATACGGGATCCTGAGCAGAGTCCGTGTGTGAGGACACGCTGTGCTGCACACTGCTAAAGGCAGGGCAAAGAAAGAGAACAAGAAACCAAAATGCTGATGCCACCAGTACATGCTCTGTGCTTTAATGAGACTAATTCTGCATTCAGCCTTACTGGATTTTCTAGTAGTTGAGTAATTTATTTCTTTGATTTATGCCAAGCTGTAGCAAGAGGCAGATAGTATCAGGTGGAGTCACTTCCAAGAGGGCTTGGGGCAAAAATGCTTGGGGCAGATGTGATAATATTATAAAATATGTCCTGTCTGTCTGGCTCTAGTGTACCTCGCTGTGACTGCCTGCAGCAGGTAATGATTTCAGGGCTGGATTTTGCCCCTCGTTAAAATGCCCATATTTAGGAGGTTATATTGCCTGGGAAGAGTGGTTGAAACCCTGCACAGAAGGGTCTGTTGTGACCAAAGTCTCTTGGTCTCTGTCCCAGCTGGTCCAAACCCCTGAGTCTGGCACATGAGGTGAGCTGGAGCTCTTTTCTCTGGGAAGAGCATCCTCAAAAGTGCCATGCAGGTTTCAGGTGCTCTTCCAAAGGTCATCTTTCATGGTCCTTCTGTGTTCCCTGTGGCTTCAAGTGGTTGACCTGCCAGATTAAGACAGGAATGTGCAGGGACACACTTTCTGTGCCCAGAGCAGTCGAGAAAATAAAATAAATCTATCTCAAGTTTACCTCCAAGACAGGTCACATGTCCTGTCTGCATCAACCCTTTGGCTTTACCAGAGAGACCTGGTGGCATGTGGAGCTGGAAGGATATGTCCAGCCTCTCTTTTTCCTCCAAGAACTGGGAAGAGGCAAAGATCAGAGCTACTGAGGCAACATCCCCCCTCTGGCTAGCTCTTGCAGGAGCTTGCCTCCTCCTCTGCAAGGAGACAAGATGGGAAGGTACTGATGGAGAATGAGATGTCTGGGTTGGATCCTGGCCCGTAGTGTCAGATCTGGTCAGATCCTTCCGTGACTTGTTCACCTCCCTGAAATGACAAGATAGTGACATTATATGCTGCTCAAGGCATTGCATGTTCACACTGGCCTTGGTCTTCTCCTCTGCTGGTGATGTGGGAGGGGTGGGGGTCGCTTGTGGAAGGGCAATTGTGAGCCTGGGGTCTGGGCCCACCAAGGCTGGAGACTTCACCAAGAAACACCACCTCCACATGCATTTGTGGTTGGGCTCTCCTGGCTTCTGGGGTGGTGGTGGAACCCCATGGCATGGCCTTGGGTGCAGCAGCCACCCACCTCGCTGGAGACCTGCTTGCTTCAGGTAGTCACTCAGACCTTCCCAGGCATTGCTCCTTCTCTCCTTACCCGCTGCTGAGGAAGACGCCACTGCCTTCAGCTCTGCTGGGTGATGCCTGGCACAAGTCAGGGTTATGTCTGTGTGGCAGACTTGGATTGATTTACACTCTCAAAACAATCTCTTTAACTCCTGTAAACTTCCTTGTTCCCTTTCTAGCATTGATTTGTTGGTCTTACACCAAGGCCTCAGAGTGTCCTGTTCCTCCTGGCCCTTGCCAGCAGATGTGAGGGGTGTGGGTGCCCCACTGAAGTCTGCTGCATCACCACAGGTCACCCTCAACTGATGCCTCTCCATGTCTGCTGACTCTGCCAAGGGGAGGGAGGACCTCTTTGCATCCCCAAGACAGCCCTGGGGATCAGCACCATCACTGGGTCTTGCCATTGCTGCAGTTTATTCCCTCTTAGGCAGGACACAGCCTCTGCCCTAGCCTCCAGTCTCCCTCTCTTCTTGTCCCCACAGCCCAGCAGACCCTGGGAGTTGCCTTGAGAGATGCTCAAGGCCGCTGGCAGTACCAGTTCCCCATGGGAAGAGCTGTTCCCTGCTGGGACTGCAGAGGGCTGGGAAGTTTGAGACAGCTCCTTAGCAGCCCAAGAGGTTTTTTTTATTCTAGATTTTGATCTCCCAGCTCTGCCAGATGCAGTAGCTGATCTCAAACACAGCATGGTTGGGCCTCTGGTTGTCAGAAACCTGGTCCTCAGAGTCAATGTGGAATATTTCAAACAGCTTTTCCCAGCTCACCCTTCCTCACTTGGAACACAAGGGCAGATTAAAAGTAGTGTATTATTATTAGACCAGGGTGTAATTAATTACTTATCAAGTCACAAGTGTCTAATTTGATGGGTTTTTTTCCCTGCTTGTTTCATTGCCCCAGGTCTGATTTTACTGCATGTTATTAATCTTAACATGAAAGGGAGAAAGTTAATTACTGCATGGGCTTTGCCACGATGCTAATTGCAGCAACACCACATGTGTGGATTTATGCTCCTCTGGGAAGAGGGGATCCCTGCCCCTAATTTATTTTTTTTCCCCATCATTAAAATCTGTACCATGACGCGTGCCCAGGGTGATCTCCATAGGCTGCTGAAGCTGGTGGTTCCACGTGCTGGCCTTTGGTGGGTTTTCATGTGTGCATCTCCAGCAAACCCATCAGCAGCAAACACATCTCCTATATCCCCGGCAACCCCCCTGATCCTCTGTACTCTGTAACTCCCCTGTGTCCTGCAGTTCCTCTGGGTGCTGGAAAGTCTTTTTGTTGAATTTGTCCCAAAAGAGCAAGCCTACTGTGGCTGTAGCTTTGTATGAATGCATACAGAAGGTATTAGGAGGTGAGATATGGAGATGGTGGGCTTGTGTTCACACTCAGTGCTCTGTGCATTGTGGGAAGTGGGGGTGTAGTTGCTGAATGGTCCTGCTGCTGAGCAGAGAGGTCATGGTTGTTTGGTTCATTCCTCTGAATGCTGTCAGGTTCCCCAGAAACAGCTCGCCCAGTGTTGCCATCTTGGCTGGTTTCTGATCTAATTAAACTCAAAGAGCTGAGGCAACATCAAATACTAGAGGGTGCTGCTGTGGAGCTGGGCAACCCATTGGACAAGGATGGAGCTGACAGCAGAAAGATGAGCTGGAGTGTCCTGCAACACATGCAGTGAGGATGAGTTTCTGGAGAGCTGAGGAGATGGTGCTCAGCAGAGGACTCCTCAGGTCCCTCCAGATTCATGATCTCATCAGCTCAGCCTCTACCGAGTCTTTGCCTTTATGGGTTTTTGGCCTGATCAGGCAGGGATTTAATCCAAAAAATCATCTGGGAAGATTCTGTGGCACACAGTGCCAAAGGGCAAAGGTTGTCCATAGATGAGGTATGGGCCATATCTTGCTGATACATGTTTTCCAAGCCCTTCATTTAGGTGAGTGTGTGCCCTCTGCTTGGAGGAACAACCTTGTAGAAGGTAAGGAGGGAACAAAGCAGAACCAGAAGCTGCAGGCTTGCAGCTGCTGTTCTAGCTGTAGGATGTAATGCATTCCCTGGATAAATGGTTAAAAATCAACCATCTCTGGCAAAGATTTTGTTTTCATTCATAGTTTCATCTTGAAAATTCATTTTGAGTGTGCAGCGCAGCAGTGAAGGTGGTCTGAAGGCAATAACTTGCTCCAAGATCCCCAGGGATGAACAGTCTTTTTAGAAGACACAGATGGGCTTCTGCTACCATTAACATCGTGCAGAGTGGGTTTTGCTGATAGATGAACCAGGGCTTGTTTGAAATGGCCGGCAGAAAGACTCTTAAGGTCTGATCTGCTCCTGGGCACTCCCCAACTTTTGCTGACTCTTGGGGCTGCTGGTCCTGAGACTGGCAGCTCTTCCTGGCTCTTAAAAATTGCATTATTGAAAACAAATCTGTTTCAGGACAGGTTTGGGCTCCTGTTTTTCAATCGGCAGCCCCCAGAGACTTTCTTCCTGTGCACTTTCACCTGAAGTGTAGTTTTTATTTTATCTGGGTAGTTTAAGGGGATTTAGGTGTGACAGCCCTGAGCACCTGCTTCACCGTGGGATCGTCTCCCAGCCAGAAGTCGTGTCCCAGCAAGAGAGGCCCTTCTTAGTTCTGCTTCAGCACCAGGGCAGGGGAAGGGGCAGAGGGAAAGGAAGAAAAAACGGAGGGAATTTGGAAACGGTGACGCAGGGGTGCACGTGCACCAACCCCATGGGGAGCCGCTCCGCCCTTCGGGTGCCACTGCAGCTCCTGGGTGCAGGATGGGGGGTGCCGGGGGGTCCGGCATCCCCCGGGAGCACCGAGGGCAGTGGGGGCTGCCCCCGGCACGGCCCGCAGGGCCGGACGGGGCTCCCCGGGGCGGACGCGGCAGCTTGGCAGCCGAGCAGCGCCCCCTATCGGCCGCGCTCCGTCCCCGCCCCTCTCCTGCCGGCCGCCGCCCCGCCCGGCGTCCGCTGCGTGGTGACGTCAGCGGCAGCGCGCCCCTGTGCCAGAGCCGAGGAGACCCCGCAGCGAGCTGCCAACGCCCGGCGGAGACTCGGAGGTGAGCTGCCGCGCTGGGGCGGGCCCGGCACCGCCGCGACCCCCGCTGCGATCCCCTGCTCCCCCTCGTCCGGCCCGGTACCGCCGGCCGGTGCCCTCGCCGCACGGGAGCCTCCCTCCCAGGCCCACGGGGTGTGTGCGGGGCCTCCTCGGGCAGCCGCCGGTGGTGGGGTTCTTCCCAACGCCGCGGGAGGGGCGTGGGCTCGGCGGGTCTCCCCCGGGGCCTGTTACGGGGGTTCGGCCTCCGTGGTCAGACTGCCGGGGGGGGGGGGGCTCCACCCCCCCCCTGGGGGGGCTGTGGCAAGGCCTCACCGCTCTCTCAGTGCAGAAATTGTTCCTCCTGTCCAACCTAAACCTCCCCTGGGGCAGTTTAAACCCATTTCCTCTCATCCTATCACCAGTTACTTGTGAGAAGAGACCAACCCCCACCTCACTCCAACCTCCTTTCAGGGAGCTGGAGAGAGCAAGAAGGTCTCCCCTCAGCCT
>JANHGN010004822.1:0-25391 GCA_024605025.1 Megaceryle maxima | reverse complement strand
TGACACTGAGTATCAAAACACAAAAAAAAAAACAAAAAAAAACAAAAAAAAAAAAAAAAAAAAAAAAAATCACAAAAAAAAAAAAAAAAAAAAAAAAAAAAAGAAACCAATGAACCCAAAAAACCCACCATTAATTATTATAAAGTACTCAGTAGAGGAAACTGTTGTATAGTTTAAACAAGTTTATAAGCATGTAAGTGCATACTCTTGTATAAATCAGAGCTTATACAAATGAGATATCTATGCAGCCATTTGGGGAGCAATCCTGGCCCTTGCTTCAGTGCAACTCAGACCTTGTATACATCTAAGAAGTATTTCTGTTTCAGTGCCAAGTTTTTGTTTTAAACAACATATTCACCAAACCTTCATGATTTGTACACCTAAGGCAAGGGGCATAGCTTCTCAGCCCATGTTTGGGTACAATTATGACCAGATCAGCTCAATGCTGTGCAACTGGTGTCCAAGCAAAAACAAGTGCTGTGTGTGCACATTATCTCCCCTGGATACTCTACATGAATTACCTGTCTGTGCTTGTGGATACTCTTAGCCATGTGATGCTCTAAGAGGGGATTCACAGTCTACCTCATAATAATGAGGGCAATAACATACTGCAGGCTGAATATGTCAGGGAATTTTGACTTCTTTTTGCTTAGATGTTTCTGAAATTTTGTTGGTCTCTTAGCAGTGTTTTTTTGTTACTGCAAAGTCATGAATCATCCAGAGATTACAGAGTATGACAAGAAAGGAAGGTGGAATTGGAGCAAGTGTGTGTTCTGGACAAAGATCTCATTATAGCACTGCAGAAGGTGTGTGAGGTGAATGTTTTAAACTCCCTTTCAGGGGATTGTTCCACCTGCCTTCACAACCAAGTGGAGGCTTTATCTAAACATGTGTTTGCACACCCACTTGACCTAAAGCTCAGGCAGAATCTTATCTCACGTAATTTACTAAGAGACCAAGTAAGTTAAGCAATTCTACATAGAGAATTGGCTAAGAGACTTTAAATAATTTCAGTTAAATGTCGTAATGACAATGTTTAACTTGTCCATGATTCCATTCCATTCCATGTCCATGATTTAATTTTTTTTTTAGTTGTTTATAAAGAATATTTTTTTTTCCCATTTTTATAGACTAATATATTTTAAGTACTCCATTTCAAACTGAGGTATTTTGTCTTGGCAACTGCACTGTTAGCACATGGAAGGGATCCATTTCAGCTTCACCTTCTACCTTAATACAACTCAGCTTTCCTAAAAACTTCATGATTTCATCAACAGCAAATAGGAAGACGATGTTTTAACCAGGTAATTCTTTTTAAGACAGTTTACTTAAGTAATGAATACACAAGGATAACTTTACTACCTCAAGCTTATACTGTATCAAGGTGGACTGTGTGCTTCTGTCCTTGGGCAAGGACTGTGTGCCCTTCTAAATTTGCCAAGCATCTCCTATGATATTCACACTCTATACATTTCTCTCCTTTCATTTGAAGGATCATTTGCTTAAGTTAATTTCCTTTCTTTTTTTCCTCATCAGTCTTCTCAATGAAAGGAAAATCTGTAACTCAATCAAGTCAGTTGACATGATTTGTGGAGTTCAGTCTTGTATTTCTGTTACTAATACCCAGGCTGGTTAATCTTTGAAAGAGGCAAGATTCAACTGTGAAATAGATTTAGCTTTGTTGCCTGGTCAGATATACTTCTAATTATAAGTAAATTGATTATAAACAAGCTGACATTAAAGATACAGTATATTTTTAACAAATATTCCTTACCTATACAGCATCAATAGAAAAAGGGCTCTGAGATTGCAGCAATTAAGACTGCACATTGTCAGATGTAGTTTCAAAAGTAGTTGTAGCTCCTAAAGAAAACAGTGCAGAGGTAACGTTTTACAACACATTTACATTTTATATATATACATTTTACAAGGTTTTCAACACTAAAGAGCTAGTATCTTGACTAGCTGCTTCTATAAATGTGTTAGTAAATCTCTACAAGAATGACAAAATCTCAAAACTGAAAAATTATGTGGTATCAGCAATAATTTAACTTACCAATAGAAGTTGTATTCCAGTATACTACAGCACTTTCATTTTTGTGTCTGTCCTTTAAATATTAGGAAAAGTAATTGTTTTGAAAAATAATACAATCATGTGCAGGAGAATCATAAACACAAAGAGTTTTGTCTCTGCTATTCGTGCTTGTAAATGAGTGCACCTCTGGTATATCAGTACACTCTTCTGAATTGAAAATACAAAACCCCATCTTGGAACACAGAGCTGTTTAACATCTCTGGTACATGGGTAGTAACAAAATAGCTATAATACATATCTTTGGTAAGCTTTTTGTTAATGAGGAAAATTTAAATTATATGTTTCTACCTCTAGCTATTAAAAAAGATCCTTTGTCTGTATATAAATAACCATATATATCCATTCACATTCATCAAAATGTTTGTCTGAGGCAAGATGTTTTCTTCTGAATTGGATTTCTTTGCTTTTGTCAGAATGATTCACATCCATGATGGTTATTTTAAGTAATCTGTCAGCCTGTAATCCTTTTCTGGGTGAAAATACCACTCAATACTTTAATGCAGTCATGCAACAGACTGAAAATTTATGGATGGTGCAAACTTTTGCTATATTTCATCAAAGCCCTGAAATGTTATCCCTAAGACTCACTTCAAAACTGAAAAAAACAACCCAAAAAACTACATGACAGGAACACTACATACCCAGAATATGCAAGACAATTGTTAAATGTTAATAAATACAAATTAAATATCTATGTAGGCTTTAGGAAGGGACAGTCAAGCAATACACCATGGTGGCCAGAATTAATTTTGCAAGAGCCTTTTGCACATCAATTCCACAATAAATTTCTACCAGTAAAGAATTTGAAGATTCATAACTCGAAGCTTTGTTTCACCATCCTTTAGTGACCAATGCAAAATGCTAGCAAACTTTTTTACCCTGAAGTAATTTTTGTTTCAGTCTATAGTTCTAGTAAGAGCAACACTAGTGATATTTACTTGAATTATTGCAGTTTGAATGCATTCATTACTTGTATGTAACAGTGGTGAAGTGACAAAATAACTTGTTAATGTCTCCAAAGAAAAATGAAAGCTGTTTTAATGGCTTTTTAAACAAGTAAAAATTCTCAGCTTCTTGGATACTTTAAGCAAACACTAGCCTGGTAAATATTAATGTCAAAATAAACCATATACTCATACTGACTTCCACAGAAGATCATGCATGAGACAGTAAGAGAGCTTGTAATAGTAAAATACAGCACAAGCGAGCAGATGGTGTTGTCAGAACATTGCTCTCTAAATGCCGATTCTGTAACACTCCTGGTGCATATCGTGGGGTCTCTTTTACATATCTAAGTTTGGGGTTGGATGCATACTTTCTACACTCACCATCTTTATCTCACAGGAAAATATGCTAAAAATAAGTATTATCTTTCTGGTTTCCCAGAAAACCTCTTACGGACTTTATAAGCACTTCATAAAGCTTCTTTTATATTTAGCTTTTGAATTGCTACTATGAGCTCCTAATGTGTCTGAAGGTCCTTTATAAACAGATTAAGGAAGCCTATGGATATTTCTGCACTTGCCTGGGTTTAGTTTTTACAGTACGGAAGATCAAAATGAATGGGTTGATTACTACTCTCCTTCCAAAGCAACTGGTTTAACTTCAGACCTTAAGCAACACCCAATTTAGCAATTTTAGGGGGGAATGGGGTAGAAAATTTTAGTCTTTAACACATGAAAGGTCAAATCCATTTTACAGTATGTGGATTAATTTTGTACACTCAGGAAGAGAGCATGGAAATAACAGGAAGGAGAGGATCTTTTATTTCTGTATAAGAAATACTAATCAAGAAATCTAATTGCCACGTCAACTGGCAGCCCATCACTGCAAAGGAACACAACATGCAAGCCAAGGAATAGAACTGGGTAGCTATTGAAGTCTTAAGCAGGATATATAAATAACTCCTTCGTGTGCATACATGCTTGCATGCACACCCATTTTTCACTGCTGTCCTTTTTCTATAGGGCTTACTGAGCTTTTTTTTTCCATTGAAAAGCCTGCCTCTTGGCATGTTTGTACATCTGGACCTTTCCTGGGTCGTGCATTTCTTTATCGAATGCTACACACTCACAGCAGGATGCCTTCCTGCATATGTAGACCTTATTAGACATTGGTATTTAAAACTAGTTCAGCAAGACCCAAAATATTTTCTTCTTTCCCAGAGCCTAGAAAAAAAAGGCATAATCTCTTCTCTGCATGCAGTATTGAACCATTTGGTTTTACCAGACTACATGCTGTGCACATCATTGTGCATATATTCACACATCTTCATGTTCTAAAAATTGAGGTGCAGGGAACAAATATCAGCCCTGGTTTCCCCTATGATGAGACAACACCAGCTTCCACTTTGAATCAGATCAGGTTAGGACTATAAATTAGTTTCTTAATGTTTTGGCATTTCTCTTGGGAAGTCAGTATTTATTATCTTCAACATGAAAGGAAAAGTGAATTATGCAAGTTTCACAGACCTTCTAGACTGAAATGGGATGAGACAGAGAGCTGGCAGAGGTAGTAGCAGTATCTTAAAATTTCACTGGAAGTGAATTTTATGGTAATGAATCAAAGGATGATATGCCTGTTACACTGAAGTATCATATCCACACGTGGATGCATGAAAAAGACTAAAAATAATTAGAGAAAGACACTGTCGTACGGTGGTGGACATATGCCTGAATTCCCATGACTACCATTGTAGGCAACTAAAACTGTGCAGAATTATCTTAAAATAAAAAGTCAGTAGTGGTCTTATAGACAGTGTAAGCGGAATTAGCATTGTAGCTGCATTTGACTTCTGAATCCAAACTGTTTAATGACAGTGTCTTCAAGTACTTGACTAAAAAGCAGCTAGAAATACAGGAGGGATTTACTTGGAATGCCAAAGAAGTATAACTACCTCCCCTCCCATAACTACCTCCCCTCCCCTGTATTGTCCTACTTGCACTGTCCTCTACAACTGCAGCATAGCCAAGGAGTCTATATTCTTTACTCTATCCTCTGGTTGTTACATCAATATGAAACAATTGAAGGAAAAATGCTGGAAAGTTGAAAATCCTAAAGACTCAGTGGGAGAAAGGAAGTGTGTATATGGAAGGCAGTCACAAGATAAGACTCAGAAGTAGAGGAGCAGAAAGATAAAAAGGAAACACTCCTCCCAGATATGGCCCCAGAATGTCACTGTCACTTCCAGATTCTATATTCATTCTTCACTCCTGCCCTCGCTTTTAGCAAGTTGGCACTTGACACATATGCCATGATGACAATATATGCCATCTTCACTGGCTTCACCACTTCTTCTGGGCAGTCTTCCTTACTCTTTTTGTTTCCAAGCTGCATAGGAATTTTTTTAATCACCTTCAGCTCTAGGCAAACAACAAGTAAAAATAAAGGTATGGTGAGTAACTTTTGCTCATTGCTTGGAAAAGCCTATTGCATGCAACTCATAGACAGTAATCACTGACAGATAGCCTTTTGTGATAGTGACATATCTGTCTTTGTATTAGTCTGTCTATAACAGCCATAGTTTTACCATACTTCAAGTCTCTCTAAAATAGACCACAAAAGAGAAGAAAATTAAAAATTTTCACATATTATTTTTCATGTTAAGTTTGATTAATACTGCAGAGAGCATGGCTTGAGTGAAAGCAACGAGAGTTGGGGTTTTGGTGGGTTTTTTATTTGTTTTTATTATTGTGGATTGTTGAGTTTTTTATGGGCCAAATTAGAAAGAAGGAATAAAACCCATTGGCAGCAAAACTCTGGGTCTAACTAGTAACTGACTGATGAAAGTGGACCAATGCATGTATCTGCATCCTGTTATAAGGTGCACCCTCTTATTTGGCTGAGAAACTGGCTCTTGGCATATCAGGTAGCTTGTTTCTAAATCCTAGGTACATCTAATCTTGTCTAGCATGGACATAAACCATATAAAGTATCCTTGGGCAACTAGGCAAAGTTAGATGTACTTGGTCCGTGGAAATTAGCTGTCTTATGTTTTCTTTGCAGAGACAGGCAGTACAAGGGCCGTGTTGACAGTTCTATGTTAGCAACGGGTTGGATATTAAGTTTTTACTGTAGATACAGCTAGCAATAGTGAAATCCAGTTACTCTGTGATGTTCTGATCAATACAGTTGTCACATGTGCCAGGTAATATAAATAATAACTGAAAATGTCACTGCCTTACTGAAAACACTCAGCAAGGGCTTTGAGATGCTTTTGTCATATTGTTCAACACCAGAAGGTCATATTGTTAAAATAAGTAGAATGATTTTAAGACTCACCAGATGTAAAATCTGTTTCTCTGGTGTAGCAAAAATGAGCTCTAAGTGAAACTTCACAATTAAACACTGCTTATGTATGTATAGGGCACTGTATGAGAGTCTAAAATGATCCTGAATAAACCTGTATGACAAGCAGGTTCAGCTGACAGGGGTTTTGTTTAAATAATTTAAATTAGCATGGCAAGATTTCAGCCTGTATCAGCAACACTGCAATGATATATGTCAATATCCCAAATAATATGCAAGTCAACATGTAAAATCACTATCTGGAAAATGCAGTGGAATATCATAAGCTAGGTCAAAGAAATCCATTGTTGCAGCCATTTTAATTTCTTTTTAATACCAGTACTTCTAACCACAAAAGGAGCAAGGAGTAGCAGTATGTTGCTAATACAGTATTAAATATATTAATACTACCTAATTGACAGAGATCTTTTGCTGTTCTAGATTGAGGTCAGTATTTCTCAACAAGTTCTTTGCATTATGAACTTCATAAACACAAAAGCCTTAGATTGACTTACATAACCTATAATTGAATTATTTTTATGTTTATCTGTTGTTGGTTTCATTCTGTGCATTTTAAATAGATTGCTACGTATCTTAAGTTAGCTGGGGAGTAAGTTAACTGGCAACAATGTTGTTAATATTATGCAGTTTTCCTGGAAAACTAATTTCAGATTTATAACAATATTCATAAATGCTAGGAATTACCTTCATGGAACATGAAGTGTCAGATATCCTACTTCCAACAAGCATAACGCTGAACTGAAAGATTTCAACATTGTACAGAAATTGATGTAGTAAGACACATTCACAGTATAGGTTTGAATAAATTAATTTGTTCATGCAACTGTTTAAATATAGCACCCATTACAAGCTCTGCTCATATTTGTTTAAAAATCTATAGAAAGTGTGCCACACAGGCTATTTTCCAGTAAAAAAAAAAGGCAATCGATTTAAAAAATTATCTCCACCTTGTTCCTAAGTATGCTTTTAGATAGCTGACACACAAATCACAGAAGATCAAGGGGGCATTACATTAGAGTCACAGATGATGATTACTGCTATTTGTAATTATCCAAATTAATCAGTTTTTGGGGTTGTTAATGTGTGTTTATATGTGTATATAGACTTGTTTACTTAAACCTTTTACTCTGTACATTCAAGTTCTGGTATTTGTGCAGGTGGACCTCTACATACATAAGCAAATGTTTGAGTCCTCTTGTACCAAGCTATAGGTTTCTCAACTCCAAGACCTTCCCCGGCTTTTTAAGGTGTATGCCCACACTGCAAGGTTCTCCCGCACCCAATCCCACAGACAGTCAAGGATCACCTTCTGCCACACCAGTCTGTGTTTGACAGTCACAAGTCATAGCCCACTCATGTGACTACACCAGAGCAGGAAAGAGCAGAGAGATGCTCAGTTTTCATGCAGTTTAAAGAATGAATATGTCTGAGTCAAGTCAAAGAGGCAGGCAACCTTCAGAGGCTGGAAATGATGAATGAAACCTTAACAAGAGTTTTGACTTTGCAGGGAGTTGCAAACAGCTTTCACATGGCTAATACTGATGGCCTGGGAGGTCTCCCATTTCCCAGCTGAGACCTGATAGCTGCCTGGGTGAGCACTTTAGATCACCAGGTTTCTAAAGGGCACCCACAACTGTGGGTTGAAAGCAGATACAAAGCTATTGCAGCACTGACATCATATTTCACTAGTTACACCAATCAGGTTAACTTGTTTCTATAGTCCATAGAAAAATGAAGCCATAGTTTCATTTGGGTACTATCAAAAAGGTATAATTGATATAAATAGTTGAAAATCCAGAAAGTTGGATAGAATATGCTGGTTCAGATTAAGAAAGTAACAACTTGATTTGGAAAGACAAGAAAAATCCTATCTGATGCCATCTAACATTATTGTTCATTATGGAAGTTAACAGGGCTAGAATCTCCAGCTCTTAACCTGGAGGAAAGTCTCCTCACATAGACCCTCATGTCCATGAGCTTTGCTCAAACATTGTCATGTTGTAGAAACTATCCAAGACCTGACTAATCTGTCCCCAGCTTTCTCTCCATGCAGCCTCTGGGCATGGGAGAATGAGGGACATCTCACTGTATGTCACTGAACACATGCTCAAGGCTGTGAAGGAAAAATAATTGCCCTGCAGTAGCAGATCAGGCTTAATCATATCCATCTTCTCTCACTGAATATTTTGCAATGTGCCTCAGATTTATGACAGAGAATCAGCCCCTTGGTTTGCAATTAATTCTGTTTGCAATGGCAAAGGCTTGTTTCTTTGGGGGGACAAAATGAGGGAGTATACCCCACTGATGCCTTGTTTTCCATGTAAATTATTAATTTAAACCATAGACTTTTCCTGTTTCAACTGTTCTTCTACATGTCTGTAAACCTCCAGAGAAAGAGTTGGGTTTTTTTTTTTTTCCTTGGGACACTTAGTCACCAAACAGATGCTTCACAGTTTGAGTCTAAAGTCTAAGATCTGTAATTCCTTGCTAAATTAGCATCCCATAACCAGGAGATCCACAAAGTAACCATTTTAAGTGATACAATAGAATGAAAGACTAGGAAGAAGAAATTCAGTTAGCAGAGCAGTTTAGAGTTGGGTTTGGGGTTTTTTTTTTACAGTCTAGGAAGGTTTTCTATTTTAAATGAACTGGCACAAATTACTGTAATTCAAATTACTCAGTAGAAACATATTAATAAACAATAATCACAGGAAGAAATTATTTTAATTGTGCTGCCACATAAAAATGTAAATGTTCTTGAAGTTCAGTATCCTGGGCTCAGCTCCACACTTTTGTACCTGCCAAGGCTGAAGTGAGAGGAGTTAATTCTGACTGAGCTGTGGAACTGAGCTCAAAGGCAGCAGAAATTCAGTCCAAGAGGAAATCACAAGTGATGCTTTGAAGGAACGTGGCATTTTTTAATGAAACGTGGGGTTTTTTGTTGTTTTGTTTGTTTTTTTTTGTTCCCCCCCCCCCCACCCCCCGCTAATACAGATTTATCTAATCCTCCCATGTGGTAGTGTGTGCCTGTTTCAAGATCTTCCTTGTCTTTAAGTACATACTGCTTTAGCTTTATTCTATGACAGTCATTAGAATTACCTGGAGTTTTGTTGTGATGAAGAACAACATTTAAGTATCTATGTATAATGATTGACTTGACATTTAAATTATGTGTGTAGGCAGGTGATTTATTTTTATCATTAGAAAAAGGACTCAGACAAATAAAATGGCTTCATTTAATTCAAATGTTTCCTTTCATCATGACTCAATGCTCAACAACAGGTTTAATCAACATGACCTATTTTCACTCAAATATTGTACACCTTTTTCAGTACTGGCACATTGTTCATCTACATACTCCTTTGATGTGAGATGTGCAGATCTGGGGGGGTAAATGGAAGCTGGCTCTTAAATTATCTGAGAGAAGTTTGTCCACATGCCATTTACTGGTTTTAAGAACAAGTTTTTGCAGGTTTTTTGGGGGAAACTTACTTCTCAGAATAGAATTCTTCCATTCATAGAAATTAGAGTTATTCTGTAATATTTTAATCCAGTAGAATGCATCTTAATAATGCCTCGGGGAGTAAAAACTAATTTTTTTTTTTTTTTTAACGAAAGCAAATGAGCAGAGGGGCAGGAATGAGGAGGAAGGCAGGAGCACGGCCAGGAAAGGGGTAGTACTGGGAGGGAGGGTGACAACGCCTTACCTGCAGCCGGGGCCACGGCCTCTCCGCGCGGCGGGCAGAGGACGGAGCGTAGCGGCCGAGGCGCCTCCTCCGTGCAGCTTCACAGCCAGCCGCGGACTGCGGGGGCGCCGCGCCTCTGGGTCTCGGGTTCGAGCCCGCCCACGGCCTGCGTGGGCGGCAAAGAAAGGAGCCCCCCTGTCCACCCCTGCCGCTATCGCTAGCTTAAGCGTACTCTCACACCGCTTTTCAGTTTCTAGTGTGTTTGGGGGAAACGATGCTGGAGAGCGAAGCGGTGAGGGATCCCTACCAGACAAAAATCAGTGGCAGCACTTCCCACCGCTTCTTTTTTTTTTTTGCCATCCCTCTGTAGCAGAGCTCGCATGAAACTTCCTAATTAGTGCCTTGTTTTCCTTGCAGTTGTCACACCCCAGCAACCCTAGGTAGAAATGTTCACCTTGTTCTCTACTTGATGTGAAAATGTTCTCCATGTATCCAGGTTACACTGTTAAAGGCTTTCTAGGAGTCACTAGAAGAAAAATTATAGTTTTGCAGATGTTAATTTCCTGTTTGACCTTTCATTTCAGGAGTTGTCTGTAGCTTGCAGATACATAGACAAAAGTACCACTTTCTCTGGGGAAACACCATTCAACACAATGCAAGATGAAGGAAACCACTTAGGGAATGTGATTCCCAGCCCAGACTGTGTTAGGAGAAGCAACTTTTTACAGAGTTAAGATCTGCTGTCAGAAATCATTGCCTGTAGCTAGGATATGAGAAACAAGAGGGGAAAAAAAAAAAAAAAAATCCTTCCTGACATGGTCACTATTGCCAGTACTAAAATATGGTATTGCTGGTCCAAGCTGTGGAGGAGGAGAAAGAAGATGATCTTTAATGACTTCAGTTTCAACTATTAGTGCTGCTTCTTGGCATGAAAGGGTTGACAACTGTTGAGAAAGACAAAGGCTGAGAGGTCCAACCTCTGCATCTTCTAGAAGTAAGGATCCTAAGTAAGGATTTTGCTTCCTAGCACATGCCAGTCTCAGTTCATGTCAGAAGTAAGCTGTGTTGTTTTCTTTTTCACAGAATCTTAGAGTAGTTTGAGTTGGAAGGGCCCTTTAAAGGTCAGCTAGTCCAACTCCCTTGCAGTAAGCAGGGACATCCTCAACTAGATCAGGTTGTTCAAAGCCCTGTCCAATCTGACTTTGAATTTTTCCAGGGATGGAGCATTTACCACCTCTCTGGGCAACCTGTTTCAGTGTTTTGCCAAGATCACTGAAAAAAAAAATTCTTCTTTGTATCTAGTCTAAATCTATGCTCTTTTAGTTTAAACCCTCAACCCTTGTCCTTTTTGTTAACTTTAAATTTTGACACCATGTACCTGCTGTGACTGCACTGGAAGCTCTCCCCCGACATACAGAACATAGGAAGATCTGAGGCCCAAAACAGGAGAGAAACACACTTCCCCATGACAAAAAATGGACCATATTTCACTACTGTTGTGTGCCTTTCGGCTACTGTTATTGCCTAAAGTTTTTATTTGTTACTGTATCATCAGTGGGCTATTTGTTACTGCATCTGTGGGCAGGAGAAATTAGATAAATGTAAAACCCTGTATTCCCTGTAAATGCTGAATGCTGATCCAATTTTAAGTTAAGAATATGTGCTGAGTGAGCCAGCCCTGGGGTACCTCCCCTCTATATCTTATTTGAACTAACTGTGTAAAATGTATAGTGTTTATCTTTCATTCATCAGTCACGCAGAAAGAAGCCTGAAACCCAGTGGAAAAAAAAGTCCCTGACTGTTTCTATTGCAGAACAGCTGCAAGTAGGAAAATCAGCAAATTTGGTCCCATGTGGCATTTCATAGCATTGGAACTAAGAAAACAGCTTTACAGACAATTCTATTACCAACTGGCATAGAAACAATGCTGATGTTTGTTTATTATTCCCAAGAGTACTCTGTGCATAGGTTTTCTCTAATGGACAACATTAGAAATCCTTAAATTTCTAGCAATTTCTTTCTACCTACTTCTTAAAACCAATTTCAAGCTCCCACTAATTGCAAGTCATAATTTAAATAGAGTGAAAATATTCTGTCTGAAAACTCAAAGAATCAGTGTATTGTTGCCCCTTTCAGTTCTCAGTGCTCAGAGAACCCTGAAAAACAGTATCTTAAGAAAGTGTGAATTCAGCACCTGTCTCAATTTCAAGCCTCTAAGGCAGTTAGAATTTGAAAATCTTGGGCAAGACTCATCCTTGTCTCCATACAAAAGCCCTGAACAGTGGCAGTCACTGGGTCTGCAGATTACCTGAAACAGCACTCGGGCCATGAGCAATATGGTAGTGTCTGTTGTAGACAGGCAAGTAAATGGTGGTTCTAAAAATTAATTATCATAGCCTGAAATATTAAGGCTGCCAGTAAAACAAGTTAATATAAAACTAAAGCTTATGCTGGTTTCTTCTAAAGTTTATACTGCTCCTTCAGAGTGCCTATGGTTGTCAGTTTATTAATTTCCTGTTGGAGTTATTGCACTCTCAGCAAGGGCTGTACTAGTTTAAGAGCAGCTGACTAATGCAGGTCCATGCCCATGCGCAGAAGTAGAGCTGCCCTGTCCTCCCGAAAGCCAGCTCCTGCCAAACCTTTGCGCCCTTTGCACTCCCTGCAGCAGTGGGACCTCTGAGGCACCAAATCCTCCAACTGCCCTTGAGCCAGTCCTAGAAGGGGACAGCTCAATTATTAACCCAAAGCTGAAGTCTTTGAATAGAGCCATTCATGAGCTGGAAAATCATCTGACTCCATCCTCAGGCTGGTAAAGAGTAATGAAATTGTTTCAAAGAAAAACTTGTGGAAGAGACTCCTTGAACACAAAAAATCCAGATGCCTGCCATAAGAAATCATTTGACTCCTCTATGAATTTAGCCCTTTGCATCTATATTGGAGCCCATGTTGGGTAAGTTGGGGGTTTTTGTATATTTTCCTTACAGTTTGTAACCTTAGAGTTGTTGCAACATCTGCAGCACTGACTAAACAGCTTTGCAATCTGTAATGAATTTCAGTAACTGTAGTGCCAAGACTAATAGAAAAACATATTGAATTTATGGTGTCCCAGGGATTCCTGGAGATACGCTGTTCTGATCAGCAGACTGGCTGTGAGATTTTAGGTGCTTGTTATGCTTGCCCAGTAACACATAAGCCTTATAAATAAGCCAATATTAGCATTATCACATTTATATATCATATTGATATATAAAGCACTTGGCAGTGTGGTATGTCAGAATACAAATGTCTCGTTTTTTAATTTAATTAAATTGAATTTATTAAGCATTATTTTGGATGTCTTAATGTAAGTGCAAGTGCTTGGAATACTGACCAAGCAAGTTCAGAGTAAACATAACATTCTGTGATAGTATTGCACGAACACCTGAAAATGAGACCAAATAATAAAATTTTGTATCTAAGCTGAATGCAAAGCAAAAAATGAGAAAATACCCACTGATATATAGATTTTATTTAAATCTTCCCATTTCAATGGGGTAACAGGTAATGCCAATGTTGAAGACTTTCAAAATCTACTAATAGGAGAGTATCAATTTGAAATTACTATAAACAATTCTACTTCATTATTCAGTGTACGAGTGAATGCAATGGAAAGATGAAAGTAGCACCATGAAATATGCTTGATCTTTAGAATTTTTTAGGAAAAAAAATTTTCTCATTACTATACATTTTGTGGGAAATAGAGAGGATGCGTCAGTGAGTGCTGTAATACCTTGGTAAGGTCTACTCTCAAATAGGAATGTGTCCATGAAAGTCCACATTCTTATACCTACTACAGACTGCATGAATAGTTGCATTTTAAATTATTATAATAGTACTCAGTGACCTGAGGGCTACATACTCTGCAACCTTTCCAGACTATCAGAGCAGAAAATAATGAAAATATAAAATGGCTTAAATTTAAGATTTCCTATCCTTCCTTTTTGTATCTTGTTGCCCAGTCACACAATTAATTCTTTAAACATTACCTGTAGCAACAGTCACACTTACATAAAACACAATAATTTTTTATTAAGTATTGGATGTCTTAATTTTGGTTTAGACCCATCTTGAGTTGAAATTTTTCTCCTTTTGATAAGTATTTACTTGTCAAGTGAACTTCTTATTTCACTACTTGCTGCTTTTTTTTCACTGAAGTCACTGGGGCTTAATGGCTTATTTTAATGTTCATCTGACCTCTTGTAGGATTATTTATATGCTGAAATCAAAACATGTTCTTACTGAAACTGGGGTCTCCTACACATCTGTCAGTCTGAAGTACTGTGGCTCTACTACACTATTATGCTGTTATAGGCATCCAGGATGCATCTTGCACCTAAACATCTTCAGGTTAGATTGTGGCTTTCGGGCACTATGCTAACTTCTACTACTCCCATGAAGTGATAAAGCACTCCAAGGTGAAACCTCCACAGGAGCAAAGCACCTTCATCTGAAACCACTGTTTCTTTAAAGGTTCTTTTGAGAAGCACATATTTTAGGTTGTATCATTTGTCGGTTGATTGACAACAGCAAGGCTGCATTCATGATAGCTTTGTTAGCTCTTGCTGCACTATTGAATATGGCCAGGTGCTGGCTTTAATAATGTACTTATGTTTCAGAATACTGTCAGTTCTCAAGAATTAGATTAAATGAATGAGAAAGCTGAAATTAAGACAGTGGATGTGATTATCTTGGGTAATTGATTTTCATTGTACGATGTGTCAATGCCTGAACTGCCAGGTGGATTAACTGATTTTGTCAAGAACAGGCAGGCTTGTGCTAGTCTTACATCATGTAAAATTTTCCAGTTTATTATCAGTCCAACAGTGGAAATGTGTACGCCTATGGCTGGGATGTCTCCTGCTGTTTTGAAAGACTTGGTCTGATAGGGTTTTTACTGGCCTGAAATGCTCACTTTTCATCTTGCACCTGTTCAGCTATCAATAACAAAAAGCCTCCAACAAGTGTGTTACTGAGGCATCAAGAAGCAGCTTTCAGGATCCTCATTATCCCATGGAGTTGTACAAACATTAATGCTACACACTGTGAGCTCTCTAGCCTGGTTATTATGTGGGGTAAGATAAATATGTTGGAGTATAGTTATCAAGCCCCAGTTGTAAGCAGGATGAGGAAAAGCTATGAGGCACAATGCTCAGTCTAGCTGTTCAGCCAGACAAATTTGCTGAATTGCTATGGTGTAGTCAAGATAAAGATTAATTACTGGGAAAAGGTTGACTTGTCTTCCCAAGAGAGAAGCTGGACCTTTCTTACATCTTCATGGAAGAAGTGATTGTTAGAAAAGTGCCACTTTCTCCTGTCCATGCTCAGTCTACCCAAACATGCCACCAATGTCCATGAGCATGAGGATCATCTAATAGACATTAACTCTGCATGACATATACTAAAAACTGTAAGAATTAATACATTACAGTTTCATTTCTAAAGCCCTACCTCCTATGTGATTTGAACAAGGCTAAAGGAATTGATGGTAAAATACCAAAAATCTACTTTGACAGAAAAGATTTTTTCCAGCCCAAAAGGGATTGCCCTGTGCTCTGAACATATATTATGTAGCTTAATCTGTTTATGGTTTAGTTTATTCCCCTATACTCTATATTGATACATTACATGACATTACAGAGTCAAAGCTTAGGGAGACCTTGTAAAACAAAACAAACAAACAAAAATTTATTTTGCTTGTAAAAGGAAATAGCTTATTTTGCTTCTTCCTTTATTTTCAGCACTGTGTTATAATACATATACATATAATGTGTATAATCATAAAAGAGTTCCTACTATTTAAATACCCTTAACAGTTTTAAAACCATGCTGATGAAACTACTAAGAAAAATTTTGGGTTTATATTTGGCTGTGAAGTAACTCAATCTAATTCCTCCTTCTATTAATGTAAACTTCAATGTGCTATTTATTAATGCTTAGTAGCTACTTATAAACAGGAAAAGCATTCACTGCTATTGATTTTTAAAATTGATTACAAACGTGGACAAACTATTTCTAGAAGGCACTTGTCAGACTATCACAGTAAAAGTATGCAAGGAGAATAACAGCAAGGCATTAGAGCCTCTTAAATGTCACTTGAATTATGATCTTTTAAATTTATCAAATTAAAATGTGATGTTCATTTCTATCTGCCTTATGAATATACTGTGTATGAATCCCCATTATGTAGAAATATGAACCCATACAGAGTATTTAAACCAAGAGCCGAAGTTTAACTTTCTACAAACTCATTTTAAGTAGGTGATGACAACATTATTTTTGATTGGGAATCCCTATTTTTAAGGCTGTCAAAATTAGAGAAAAATTTCCAGAAGAAAAAATAGCTTTTACTTTGAATAACTATGCACTCAAAATAAGCTATGTGGCCTTTTCTAGGAATTTTGAGACGGCAAAATTGGAAGTGGGCAGGCAAAGGTGGTGACAGGCATTTTTCACCAACTGCTTCAGTGGTCCTTTGGAGGACACAAGCAATCCATTCAGCATTAAACAGCTGCTGCAGTTTGCAGTTAGCAGGGTGATGTAGTCCAGGCAGTTTTACAGGAACACAATGGTGGACAAATCTCAGATGAGTCCTGTCTTCGTAAAACAAAACATCCTAAGTCTGTTTTCATTTTTACTGCTGCTATATATTTAGAGCCCTGCATACCTGGAGGTATTGAGATTGGTAGTTACAGATCCCTATAAAGAAATGGGTATCCTGATGTTCTGGCCTTCCTCAAGCTGACTCACTTGTGTAACTGGTGGAGGTCATCTGCCTCAATGCCTGTGACTTTGAAATTGCAGATTATAGAGCTAGCTGGCAAGAGAATGGAATAAATACAGAATATCGGACTAGGTTTCCAGTCCTAAGCCTAAATATCTGCATTCTAAAAGCTTCACAAGAAGCTGACAGATTGCTATCATAGCTTAACATATGTGAACTTCTGGTCATGAAAGAGGATTTCCTCATGTTACTATTTAAGTCAGGAGTAAACTTTAATCTGTGTAACAATGGACCTTATTTTCACAGAAAACAAAACAAAACAAAACAAAACTGTTATCTACATTATTCTGGGGGCTAAAGGGTTTTAAATTTCAAAAAGACCATGTGAGAAGTGTGCAATTATGCTTAAGTAATTTTTCATTTTCCTCAGGAATGCATGAGGAATAGGTTTAATTCAAAAGATATGTCTGTCTGATCTGTTAACCTAGGAGAAAAAATAATTCTGAGAACAGAAAATGCCAAAGGCATTTATAGATCTATAGATATACATGACATACAAAAATCTCCAAGAGAATTTTAATGCAAGTCAAGATCTATAGTGGTCTTAAATGCCACATTGATTCAAAATCACACAGTAATTGATGAAATGGGAATGAATTTTCAACATCTCTTTTAATGAACTCAGCAAAGAATTCAGTTCAAGCCTACTAAAGGAACAGTCCTTAGGATGTGAAGTGCTGAGGCTCAGAGCCTCAAAATAATACTTTTTTTTTTATGTTTGTGTGGTTTTAATGTATTCCAAACACTAACTTTTTTTGATCTTTTTTTTTTTCTTTTGTTATTCTGTAGCATTGCTTTTGTCCTGCATTATTCTTCTTTTCTGTTCTTTAAGTGTATGAAAGGCTTGGAATCCTTTAATACTTCGTTATACAATTACTGTTAATCTCCTGGTCTGACTTATATTACTCTATGATAAAACAAAGTAATAAATTTATATACAGTCAATTTTATGAATCTAATTGCTGAGCCACAGAAATACTATGTGGCTGTGGAGCCTGAAAAAACAACATAGTTGGACAAAATATTCTATTTTTGAGTCTGGGCTGACAGTGAACAGCTGGAAAATAGGAACTGTCTGTAACATTTAACTTATGAGAAACAATATTATGAAAATACAGCTCCTGTATTTGGTTCACAGCTACTATCTCTGATGTCTAAAAAGGTGTCTGGGCTGATGCTTTTTCCTGTAAATGAGATATCATCAACTGTCCCCTGGAGCTTGGGCTCTTTAAGGGTCATACAAGGTTAAATTCAGGATTCTTCAGGAAGAAGGTACATGACCTGATCCACACGAAAAAATATTATCTTCTTTCCATGTTTATATGCATGAAACTTGGTATAATTCAATATATTTGAGACTAATTATCTATCAAACCTGAGACAAATAACTGCATTCAAAAGTAATTAGTTTGGAACTTACAGGCTAATATATCAGCATAAATGTGTATATATAGCATACACTTTATTTCCCTAAGCAACTAGATTGAAAAAGAACTCAAAGCTGTAGAATTAGTGATTTTTAATAGTTAAATAAAACATTAAGGTTTTGTCAGCTATGTAATGACAGTAGGATTACACAATGTCTAGTCTCTTGATAAAGCAGATTTAAGTGCAATAACCTTAATGGCTGATGTGCTGACATTTTTGAAGAAGCATCAGGTTTGTGTCTGAACTAAAATAAAACTTCAGGATTTTTTTTTTAATTTTATTAAAACAATGTAGAAAAAGTTATTTCACTTCATACAGCTAAAATTCAAAAGAAGGGTAACTTTTTAAGTTTTAGTTAATCAGTAATACAGTAGATGTTCTATAATTTAGTTACTGAAATATATACCAACTAAAAATACTTTGGCTAGCTGTGAACCTAGAACTTTGAAATTTTGCCTTATGGAGGTGAATATGGAATACTGTCTGCTTTCTATGAATAAAAATTACTTTGATGAGTTCATCTACTGCCATCACGTAAACCAGCAAAGTTTAAGGAAACCACCATTTATAATGTATTAATATAATTTCAGTTTACAATATAATACAAACATATAAATTGGAGGGGTTTGGCCCAAGCTGCAATTCTTGTTTACCCTATTCTGCCTATTTTCTTACTGGGTGTTACTTTTCTAACCAGTTTGGAAGACACAAATATGAAAAGGAAATTAAAATCTGAGTTCAGAACAACAACAACAACAAAAATCCTTTGAAATATCACACTCTTATTCATAGATTACAACCTCCTACTACATGTCTGCTTATGTCTTACTGAAGAGTCTAATGTTCATTACAGAGCAAAGCAGACCTAAGTGTGGACAGGAAATCAAGTCTGTACAGGCACTATTTTGTTCCATGAAATTTAATAATTGACTAGAAAAATATACAGACTGAAAGGAGGAAAAAGGATTTCGGCTTGAAATAAATGAAAGCTATTACTTAACACTTTTGAAATTGCAGGGTTTGTAATTATCAGGTGTTGTAACATACTTATGTGAATAAGGAATTATAGTTGATTGAATACTTTAATTAAAATGTGTTCTGCTGAACTGACTCAAGAGTTATCTTAAATATAAGATTATATATAGTTTTTAAAGCACAGAGGATAATGATTTCTAAAGTGCACTTTATATTATCAAATCATCTAGTGTAATACCTTAATATCAAATATATACTGCACTATATTGGTTTTCCTGGATTTAACTGTTTCCATTTGTTTATACAGTGGAAAAAGAAGAATCAGTCAGTTCTGACATTTTCAATCATTCTGTATCAATGAAAAAGCCAAATCACACCTGTTCATTAGTAATTAAGACAGACTACTTACCACTGTAGTTGCTCATCAGTACCTATTGTCTTCCCATATTCAAGAGGAGCCTGAGCAGAGCACAGCAAACTTTACGGGTGGGGGTATTTCATCTTTTTATTTTCTAAAACTGCTAAGCTGCTTGTGATAATGATACACACCATGGATGGGAGATGGGCTTATTACTCACTGAAAACAAAATCAAGGTAATTTGATTTTTCCCTTTTGAAAGGAGTAAAATGTTTGTGTTAATGATGATTCGCTGTTCCTGCTGAGGGTGGCACTGTGGTTCCATTTTCAAGCCCAGAGAAACTCTTCTGCTTCAGCAGCCTGTCTGATTTTGCAGGGCAGTGCATTCATCCTGCAGCCTCCCAGCCTAGGATGTGGGCTTACACTGACTACGGACCACTATAACAAGGCCCGATTCAGGTGAGGTGCACACAGCAGTATCTCTAAATAACATTTTTTAAAAGTTATTCATGAGAAGAATGGGCCAAGGCAAGTTGTGTCGTTATTATCATTACTAGGGATGGTAATGCTGACTCCAGGAAAAGATCAATTGTTTCAGCTTCTAAGGAAAATGTCTTTCTTGAGGATCTGGTAGATAAGTGTTTTGCTGACTTAGTAGCCATGCAAAGTCCGAGGTCAGCATGCTGGCACACGTAACCAGCTCATGGAATGTGTTCGGTTTATTTAAAACACTGCCGCGCCTTTGTTTAAAATGGTTGATATACCTGCGTGAGCAGGACAGATGATGAGCTACTGACGCAAGGTTATTTAACTATGGACTGATGTGGAAAATGTGTAGTCATATAACATTTGAATCTTTCTCTACAGTACTGATTGCTGATGAGTTCAGTTTATGGCCAATGTAACTTACAGGTGCAATGACTTATTTCAGTCAGGAGCTTTATGTAACTTTTAAGTAT
This sequence comes from Megaceryle maxima, assembly GCA_024605025.1. Taxonomy (NCBI): domain Eukaryota; kingdom Metazoa; phylum Chordata; class Aves; order Coraciiformes; family Cerylidae; genus Megaceryle; species Megaceryle maxima. Next base: position 4,762 of record JANHGN010004822.1, on the reverse strand, counting down.
TTCCTTGTAGCTGAATTTACATAACCCTTATCCAGTCAAGCTCTCTGTATTACATGAATAATTCTGCTTATTTGAATGCTGGTGGGTGTTTGGGTAGTTCAAACTGGAATTTCTGTTTCTGTAAACACTCTAGGAAATCCTGGCTTAGTTATGCAGTACACAGAGTTAACATGTTAAAACTTTTTCAAACTTAGAATGAAAAAATTGAAATTAACCTTCCTGCCTGTGTTAATGAAAAGACTGGATAAGTTACGGCAAAAACTAATTCCATCATCAGATTTTAGTGGATAGCACTTGAAATGGAGCTACTAATTACAGAAACTCCACCACAAAACTACTTTTACTAGAGAATAATTTCTTTCTATGATAGCATCTCTATGATTTAATAAAATTGTGTTCTTTTGTAATATATTCTTGTGAGAGTTCACATTGAATGAATCAGTGCATTTGCACTTGTTTGTTTTGAAGGGAACTCGAGACAATCATTAGAAATTGGGAAATTAGTGTAATAAACTTGAGTAGGTAGAACACGACACACTGATTAGTCAGGGCCTTGTATAGGCCATTTTTGTCAGTGGTTTAATGTAAGTGAAAATTCAAAGTATCACAACAGTAGCCTGGAAATACAGCAAGACAATTAACTCCTGCAAGGAAACTTACTAATGAGCCAGGGAAGCTATTTATTTGACTAAATACTGTTAATTAAGCATTACTTGAATGAGAAACAACTACTGTTAAACATTAAATAAATATTTGCTTCAAGTTACTTTTTTTTTTAAGATTTTTGTCAAACTAGACTTGTTACTGTGATAAATATTTTTCTAAATATTAATTGAATCAAACCCACAAGCAGTACATTACTACTGTGTGTGAAGATAAACACAGCATTCTGTATAAAATCCCCTGGAAGTTGTATAGTAAAAATGTTCACAGGCTGAAGAGAACAGACTAGGAATAATGTTATGGTTAAAAAATACCCCTAATTTTAACGTAATTAATATTTGTTTGTGTTGTTTGCTACAGACCTGGTTTAAAACCATATTTCTACACTTGTACATTACATAAGCAAAGTTTTGCAAGTACCCATGCTGTTTATGCTGACCAAGTTGTGTTTAAGCAGTTAACATGCAGTTAAGAGGCTGAAGATCTGAAAGCCTTCCCATCATGGCACTGGCAGATGTGCCCAATGTCACCATACTGGGAAAGCTCTTTACTAGAGGGTGGAATGTTGCTAGCACATCAGGACCAAGATTATAAAGTTACATGCTAGAGCAAACATTTTGATAAAAGCTTACATTATTTAAGCTACCATGCTGGTGAAATAATTTATTTTTTTTTAGCAAAAAAAATTAGTTTATGTGGCGTAGTTTATCATTTTTAAATGATATGTCCAATGTCACAATGGCATTCTAAATCATTGCCTCAGTATTGACAGTCTTATATGAACATCTCTGGAGACTCTTACTTTTAAGTGAGCTACAGTATTGTATTCAATCTGCAATATTCATATCCTAGTCCCTAGAATGAAAAAAAGTTGAGAACTATGAACACTTATGTTCCTGTTTCTGCCGTGTGACTTAAATGGACATCATGGTTTTACTACTTTTTTTTTTCCATGGAGAATTAGTATTTTGGCACAGTGCAAATCAAAGTATTTTTGAATATATGAGCTAAACAGATCTTACAGCACACAGAGTGGTAAGATAGCATTCAACTACCAACATATTTTTAAAATATCTCAAAATACTGGGTTCCACTCAATCCAGAAATGCTTTATTTGGAAAAGTTTCTGCTAATTGCCTCAAAACCTGAAGATACCCCAGATACTTAAATTTTAAATTAGTTTCCTGACCTATCCACCTGTAACAGCTTTTCTGTTTACCTTTACCATCATCTCCTTAAAGAAAATAGGATCATATTTACAGTAAAATTCTTGAAATATTTCTAATTTATTTGCATATGCAGCTGTATTTTATTTACTTTCCATTTGCTGTGGGAAGACTGGTGGGGGGAAGCATCTACCACTTAGTTTCCTTTCAAAACAGGCAGTGAGTCTTAAGCTTAAGTAGTTATTTTTACAAAGTACTTGAGCATAATACAGCAAAAAAAGTAATTCCTATTCTGTGACATAAAATCAATAAGCCTTTTAGGAACTATCAAACACAGATCTATCACATGATGATAAGAGTGGCAAATTCTATTGCAGAAGTAAATATTTTACAGGGTAAACTAAACTTAATGTAATCCATGTAGGTTGCTTTCCACAAGTAAATTGGAGAAACTTAAGCAAGTTTGTGTTTTGGTTCCATTTTATTATACTGCTTAATTTCCACATTCAGAAGACACCAAGCTCAATGTCACGCCTCCAGTTGGCCAGATTTAACCTACATAAACTTAAAGCAACAAACTTCAGTACAAGTTGTTGGAGCAAACTAGACTGAAGCAGCAGTAAACTTGGAGTGGTTCCAAAGCTCCCACAGGGCAAGATTTAACTCAGGAAATGCACGTGTGTTATGTCATCCCTGATGCTGCTGTGCTGGTGCTGACTCTGGTGAGCAACACTGGGGAAACTCTTGCTGCTTTGCCATGTGACTTAGAGCAAGAGCACATCAGATAATGTTTACACATCAAAACATGCAGAGAATATTTATATGGGACAGTTCCTTTGGAAGAAGGCCATGTCACAAAATAAGACAGACAAAATGTCTGGCTAGATCTCTCCCATGCCCTTCTGACCACTTGCACTGCTTACTTGGCCAGCCATGGACAGCCTGCAGGGCAGCCCTTAGCCCAGGAGGGTTTTGCAGTGTGGAGCTGCCCAAGAGCAGATACTAAACTGCTCCTGGGATGCTTTATGCTAAGCAAAGTCTGGGACTATACCCATGCTGCAGAAAAACAGTGAACTACAACTGTCTGTTAATGTACATGTGCTCACTGACCAAAGATAAGGCCTGGCTGGAGTGATCTGTTAGTGAAGGACAGCGTGCCTGCAGTGGGTGAGCTGCACACCACTTGCGTGCCCTCAATAGTATGGCCCATATGGTGAACTTGCAGCTTTCTAGTACGCATCCTTGCATAGCCTTGGGCAAGCACCTGTCTCTGAGTTTCTCTGAGAAGTGATTTAAATTCTGAAGGGACAGTTTTTCTTTCCAAGAAATTGCAAAAATGTCACTCTGATAAAAACAAAGAATATTTTAGTAATGGTGAGGCTTTAAACTGCTGTGAACAACTGATAGAGGTACAGGCAATCCTGGGAAGCTATATGCTTTGAAGATGCTTCTCAAATACCATCTCACCTCCTCAGGCCATAGGCCTGATAGAGATATGGTCATATCACAGGAAATCACAATATTCCACTGCACCATGTGGGCAAATGCTTTTTGTTATATTTATATTTTCTGCAGAGGAGATAAGAAAGGTGTATAGATAGCCCTGAATTAGGAGACCAAAGAAACAGGCAATTGAAGAACAGCTTAATCCTGTGGGGATTTTTTTTCCCTTTTGTTAAGAATCTTGAACACTGAAGCAAGATTTTTTTTTTTTTCTTTTTTCATAAACTAACACTTAATGAATGTCACAGCTTTTAAATGTTTCAACAGTAACCTGTGTTCCACCACTCAGTCCCCAGTGGCTATGCCGCAGCACAGTTAACAGTCAGTATCCTACACATTGACACTCAAGGAGGTGACTTGGCTGCCATTTGTTTCACGTTTCCAACTCCAGCGTGAATTATTTAACTCTTGTGTTGGATGTTGGCTGAAGTCCTGAATTGCCTTGAACTCAGAATTTTTGATTTGCAGTTGAGGAAGTAAGAGTAGGACTCAATGAGAAGTGCCTGAGGGACAGCATTTGACTGGTCTACATTAGGATTTTGTGTTGCAGGATTTGTTGCTTGTCTTATCCTCACTTTTTCTTTTTATAGTCATGTTAACATTTCCTTAGAGGATAAAGTAGGTCTGTAGATTTCCTTATTAAAAGCATAATTGAGGAAATGACTTGAGGAAGATGGTTTATTCAAGAGTTGCTTGGCTGATGGATTCACAAGGATGCTACAGGTACAAAAGACTACCTGGAAAGGAATACTGATATATGAGCAAGAAGGTTAAAAAGGGATAGTGAGCAAAACTGTCTGAGTTTACAGAGTTGACACTCATTACCAGTGAGGGTCAATCTGCAAAACTTTTGGATTCACACCTTGGAGTGAAAAAAGGATGGGGAAAAAAATAATTAACAGCTGCAATTGTCCCATTCAAATAAAGAATTAATTACTGGTGAGTGCATGAACAATATTCTGTAGTTTAAAGGAGTGCAATTATTAGAACACTCCAAACCTAAAGACAGTAGAAGCTATCTTTCTGCAGGTGACCAATAAAATAATTTCAACATGGTAGCTTTAAAATTAATCTTTTTTTTATTATAAATCTTACTATATAAGAAATGCGGATATACAACACTGTTCATAAATGAGTGCATTATTCAGTAGATTTTCAGCTTGTCATAGCTGTCTAATGCTGCTATCATTATTATGTTTAAAGAAAATAGGTATAATAAATATGTGCAAAATGTTTGCCAGGTCTCAGTTATTTGCAATCATTTAGAATAGGTTATGACAGACTTCTACATAAATTATGCAGTACTCTGCTATACTGTAAATGCTGTCATATTTAACCTGGTCTTATAGACTACATCTGGAAACAATTTAAAGCAATGTTTTAGTTTGGTTTTTTTTTTCTAAAGTAAAACAAGTCTTCATGCTTTAAAC
>JANHGN010004821.1:18418-51930 GCA_024605025.1 Megaceryle maxima | reverse complement strand
TCACCATCCCTGGAGGTGTTTAAGGCTGGTTGAGATGTGGTGCTGGGAGACGTGGTTTAGGGGTGAACTGTACAGAGCAGGGTTAATGGTTGGACTCGATGATCCCAAGGGTCTTTTCCACCCTGAATGATTCTCTCATTCTATGAAAATCGACACCAAACCATCATCCCACTCATCTCTCTCTCCTCAGACCACCAGCTGTAACAACCAGCCTACCGCGAGCAGCCGTGCTGCGCGGCCGAGGTTGGGGTCGACTGTGTTTCGTCTGCCACGCGCCCACGAGATCCAGACAGATATTATTGATGCAACTTTTGCAATGAGTAACCCGCAGGTAGAAGATGTGCTGCAAACTCTGCAGTTTGGCAGTTGGCCCTTCCTCTGGTTTCAGCTTTACATTCACTTGCTTTCCATAAATTGAAGGGGAAAAAGAGTGGCATTTTTCATTTCACAGACATCCCAACCTTACACGGAACCCAGGGCTTCGTTACTTTGGGATTTCCGCATCGTTTTACGATTTCAGGCAGTCTTATTCTGACAGCAAAATTATTTCAGCAAAATTATTTCAACCAGCCTCAAATAGAAGGAGGAGAATTAGACAAAGCCAATGACCATGTTCTAACCCCACCACTTGCCGCAAAGCGACGTGCCCTTTGCTAGTGCTGCCAATCTAACCTCTTATCATGCGTCTGGAAACTCTTGATGTCAGAGGGGAAGGAGGCAATAAAGAAAGAGGCACTTAAGCTATGGCAAGATAAATCTGGGGTTTGTTGATGGCTCTCTGCACTGGCACTGAGGGAACGGGCAGCGTTTTTTTTTGGCTGGTCCTTTGGAAGGAGCCTGAACATCCTCTGCCCTTTCCTGACTCCAGCCTTTTCCAAGCAGGATCCTTTGTGAAAGAGCTTAATGGTTACCAAGTAAGAAGATTAACTAGAAAAAGTGTATTAAGAAGGCAAAGAGTATGAGAAAACAAACAAAAAAAAAGATCAAAGTAAATCCAAAGTAAGCCTAAAACCGTCCCATCCCTACGGGCAGAGGAACCAGCCTCACAACACTTCACACGGGTAAGTGAGCGCTGCCTGGCATGGTAGTAACCCCCATCTCCTGTTATTACCGCTGGCTGTACTCCTGTCCGTGTGTTGTGGGACCGCAGCAAACACCCACCCTTCTCCTCAGAGCTCTCTGGCTGCTAACTCACCCCTGCCATCAGTGAGGAAGCCACCAAGCTGAATGGGACATCTGACCAGGGTCAGCATCTGCAGAGAGAAGCCAAGCCAAGCCCGGCTCCTCGTTATCCAGAGGATTCTGCCCTGGGAGAGACAAGGGCTCTTGTCTGCTCTCACTCCTCATCGCTCACCGCTCCCCTGCGCCTGGAGGAGGCCAAGCCAACGGGACCACCGCCATCGTGCCTTGGAACTCCAGCATCTTTTCTGACTTCTCTGCAGACCCTTGCAAACCTCAAGGAGGATTTTCAAGGAAAACCTAAGCACCGCCAGTGCTCTCCAGTACACACCACTGCCACGCCCTCGGCTAGATCCTCAGCAATTTTAACCCCTCTCCACCCTGCTGTGACCCACCTCACCCAGGTGCTGCCACAGCGCAGATGTGCAAAAGCATAAATGCAACTGTCCCAGCTTAAGCCTCTTCCCAGAGCTCTCTGTTAGCAGGGCTTCTTCTGCAGCTAGCAAGGCAAGTGTCCGAGAGGCAACCAGCCCACCTGAACCCACCCTGCAATTCCACCTCTCTGCAGGGACTGAACCAGCAGCTCAGGAGACTGTGCTCCACAAGAGGCACCTCAAAGATGTGCCTGTGTTCGGAGGGATCGGTCTGGGCTTTAGCCTTTGCAGCAGAGGTCCCAGCTGCTTACTGCCCTGTAGCTGGACTACCTAAAAATCCCCAGCGCAGCCCAAGCCACCTGCAAGTGGCCTGGCCCAGGTGACCACGCTCAAGCTGCTGCCAGTAAGAGGCCAGCTCCAAGAAAAGAGAGAAGTGGCCAAGAGTATTAGATAACACACCAACGCTCTTCTGCAGAGAACCTTCCCCCTCCCTCTCCTGGCTTCTTTTGTTGCCTCCAGCCTCAAAAGCTATCCTTGGAAACCACCAGCTGTTGCCAACACGGGATGGAATGGGTAAATTCAATACTAGCTAGCGGCGCTGTGTGCCGAGAGACCCGCTCCTGGTTTGGATCTCTTCCCAAAGGAAGAGATCTCAGGGTCGTGCAATGGGAGACACCAGTTTTCAAACTGGACCTTGTGACACGGAGGGGAAAGGAGCAGGGAAGCCACAGGTGGATGCCCAAGAGCTGCCTGCTTTTCTGAAGGGAACTGGTGCTGCTAAGTAGAGACAGAGCATCTCGGGATGGAGCAAGTGAAGCATCACTGGGGTTGGAGGCTGGCAGCTGGGGAAGAAGACTTTCCTAGGTAGGCTGAAGGTACTGGAAGGTACGGCTGCTTCAAAACACAGAGGATGTCTTCTCTGCCCAGCTCCTCTGCAAGAGGGCGACTGAGGCTCCTGGCACAACTGAGATCTATGAATCCTGCTGTAACGTTCAGATCTAGTTTTCTGCTGTCTATCTCTCAGGCTCCAATTACAATGTGATTAAAAACATGAAATGCAGCAGATCTTCCAATGACAAAAAAGCTATTTTACAGTCCCATTTTTCCCCCAGGTGTGGCTGCACATATTAAAGGAAACGGGTATTTTGCAAACCAAGCAATAGGGACGTAGGCTACAACTCTGAATGACACTGAGATCAATCAAAACATGTCGCTCCCCTTCTCTTTCTGCTTATTTTTTTAATATATATTTTAAGCATTTAATTACTCTGGCTTTTCTACACTGACTGTGTTGGCTTTTTAAGGCAGAGCTGAGCTTACAGAAGACTGTGACCAGCCACAGTGTGAAGGAGCAGAGCCATTCTCAGCTGGCCAGCACTACTGTGTTACCCAAATCATTTTCCAGAGTCGCTCTCATTTGCATTCAGAATAACCATGGGACTAGAGAACGCTGAAAGGCAAGGAAGGAAAAAAAAAAGAAAGATTCTCCAAAAGAAACAGTCAGGCTTTGAGAATAACCCACTTTTTGAAGCGAGACAAAGGTTTTTTTGAAATTTGCACAGAGACCTCATTCAGACACCAGTTTTCTAAGAGTTGAAATAAACTCACTCTTAGTCCTCAGGCTCCTCAGCTCTACGAAGGGGGGAGAACACACACAGCCAGCCCAAAGATGCACCGTAAACATAACCTTAGTCTAAGAAATTGGCCAGATTCGTGGCGACTTGGTGCTGAAGGTCAATTTGGTTGCTCCTCTCCACTCTGGAGCTGGTTTTTCATGGTTACCTGTCAGCAATGAGGCAGCATCTTCCACTGCACCAGCTGCTGTCCCAGGGACACGCTGCCTGCATGCTCCTGATGCACCTACCCCGTGGCCCTTGTGAACACACGCCCTGGTGCGCGGCCGGACCTTGGCTCCTTGCCGTAACCCCTGCGGACCCTCTTCTTGGCAGGAAAATACATCAGCAGCCAAAATACATCAACATCTGGATATTTCCCCTCCATTCTTATGGGTATCGGCAAGATGCCAAGTAGGTGGTGTCACCTGCTGCAGGCCTTGAAGAGTTTAAGCTGCACTTTTCAAGGGCTGGTGCTTAAAACAGTGAAGGATCCAGTCACAGGACTCAGAAATACTCTACTCACCTTGTTCTTCGTCTTCACCCTCTTCTTCTGCTTCGGCTTTAGGGTACAGAGGCTCCTTCCCCAACGTCCAGCTCCTAACCACAGATATCCCCAAGCAAAGTCTGAATCTGAAGCTTACCTGGTCCTTCTCAGGCTTGTCAGAGATGTCGTTCAGACTGGTGGAAGTCAGGTTTCTGTGAGTCATGGCTGGGCTGCCTGTAAGAACAATGTCAACAACAATTAAAGCTCCCGTTCTGATCCAGGCAGAACAACACAGAGGCTCAGGCTACAGCAAAACCTTTCCTTGGACAAGGGAGGTGGATGTGGGGAATTTAAGACCCTGACAGGCTGCTTTCTGTGACTTTATGTGGCACGTGGGATATTAAGATGCTAACACTTTGTCATCTCCTACCTACAGCATCCCTGGGCTGCTCAGGACAGCAAAACAATCTAAGGAGTTTCCATAATTCCTGCCTGTGGGAGAAGGAGCAAAGTGGCAACAGGCTGCCGTCCTGGTTTGGGCTGGGATAGACAGCGACGATGCTGGGTCACCCAGGACCCGGTCACAAACCCAGCCCTCAGCAGGGCTGGGACCTCCATGGTCACTCCAACCTGCAAAGCCCTCAGCTTCAGTTCTCCTACGTAGGTGGCATCTGTCCCATGCTCCTCAGCGTCCCAGACTTTGGTGTGCAGCTCACACAACGGGAGAGGTTGGCAGCTCGTGGTCCTTTGAAACAGTCAAGCAGGAAAATCTACCATTCTTCAATCACGCTCATTAACTAAGCTGACGAAGCACGAGCGCTTTAGCTGTTAAAACAACGTGTGCACCACATCGCCAGGCCAAAAGTCACCAAGTCCTGACACCAGATGCCCTTCCCGTGTTCTCAGAGACTAGCAGAACACACAGAAGTGGTTCTCAAGAACTTGGAAAAAAGCCCCACGATTTCAGAATTCAGTTCTATAATCCCACTAAAAGCATTTATAGTTAAAAGTGAAGAAACTCAGAAGTAGCCATAATTGTAAATAATGAAAAATAACTTCACTAAAAAAAAAAAAACCAAACAAGAAAAGCCTTCTGGGATGGGCAGAGTACCAGAAAGCACGGTGCTCAGTATGTTTTGTTTTTTTCTTAATAATTCTGAAATGTTCTCATCTCTTCTCACCCAACGCTCGCAGGACCCATAAGCGTAGCAACCGGAGCTGTTACCACAGAGTTTCTGACCAGGAACTTAAGTGAGAAGACAGAAAATACTCAAAACCAAAATGGCACTGAGGCGTTTCCAGGCAGCACTGGCTCAACTTATGCTTTGACACATCATACCAAAATGACAGTCCAATTTTTCAGTGCTCATTAGCTCCCAGTGGACAGTCAGGAAGAACAACACAGCAAAAGCAAGCACAGCTTGATAAATTCAGTATTATAAAAGCAGGATCTCCACCTCTTCCTCCTCCTCCCACTGCTATCGTGAGGCAGATTTAAGACTCCATCTATCTCTGGTTTTTAGAAACACATTTACTTGGGGTGAGAAATGCTGCCTGTCAGGCTGCTTTAAGCGACGTGTATTAGTAACCATTCCCCTAATTAATTATTAGCGAGCCAGACTTTGAAATGTCTACAGCTTTTGACTGAATGTTTGATATGAATAAATATTTTTCTGTGGTAAAAAGAAAAGCAGGATGAAGACCCCCCAAATAAACCCAGGCTGTTGTAATCCCAAAGCCCATTATTGAAACCCAGGGGTCCTTTTTCTTGTATGGTACAATTAATGATCTTTGAAAGGTTGCGCAGACGCTGCCAGTCCTGGGAAGTCTCCGACCGGTAGGTAACGTAGCCATGAATTAAAATGATAGATGGCAGCTCGAGGTGGGGATACACGCAGCTGCTTTGCACTTGGGGGCCAACAGGATCAGCTAAAGAATCTGAGCAGCACTTTCTGGAAAACGGGCCGCTCACTCGCGCTGATCAACCAGTGCCGCACGGCTCGGGGAGTCAAGGCAAAGCTTCTATCGGTTTCCATCACCTGAGAGCTACCCAGTGAGAGAAATTAAACCAGAAAGTCTTCAGCAGATCTGGAGAAGTTCAAAGGCCTGCAGAGCTGGGAACACTGGTGAGATGCTCTCAGAGCTGGGTACCCCACACTGCCCAAGGCCAGTTCATGGAACCATTGCAGGGGAGGTTGGCCGGGGCTCTGAGCAACCTGCTCTAGTTGCAGATGGCCCTGCTCCCTGCAGGGAGGTTGGACAAGATGAGCTTGAAAGGTCCCTTCCTTACCATGAGACCTCTGAGTCCTGGCATGGGTAATGACTCCAACTGAGCAGGAACTAAGTATGGCTTCCAAAAAGCTTTGAGCAAGGGTAGACCACACCGGTGGGTTTATTTTGTCTGGTTGAATGCTGTTTCAACACATTTTATTCAGAAGAGCTGCACTATGTTGCTGTAGAGAAAGGCATGGACTGAAGGTACCCCTTCCTTTTCTGCAGACTGCTTTGGTGGTTTTCTGAGTTTCCAGGTCCTGTTCTGGAGTAAGCAGACTAAAATCAGGGCCCACAGCTTGCACAGCTCAGTTTTGTCCACACTACAACATTTGTTTGCTTTGTTCATTGAATGTTCAAGGCTGAATGTTTCTTAGGAGATAATTACCCTTCTACCTAGGGCTGATGACTTTATAGCCTCTTGCTAGTAGCCTCTTTCTCCCAACAGGATCAACTTAACCACAGCTCTTCTCAAGGCATCCCCTATTTATACCAGACCTGAACAGCAGTACCGCTCCAAGGAGGCCACGTGCACAGAGCTCAGAAGCAAGGGCCATCGGACAAAACTCTGTGCAAGAAGCAGCATGAACATCCAGGCAGAGGGCTCTCAGGAAGCTCCTTTTGTCACAGTTGAGGAACGTCCTCCTGCTGCCCATAAATCCCTCGCTGGCAGATCGGCACTGCTCTGATGAAACTGCTTGTGTGACAGTGCTCCTGCTCCAGTTGGTGATGGAGGTCCTAGCAAGAAGGAGGACCTAAGCACGAGAAGAAAGCAAGCCTGCACCTGCACCCCTTTCTGAGAGTCATCCCCACAAAGGGCCGTGAGCATGTGAGCCACAGCTCTGGCTTCTTGGCACAACACACAGACCTTATTCACTCCCTTTTTCCGTCATCGGACTGGCCTTGCATTAAGAGATCTGAGCACCCAAACTTTACAATATACTCTTTGTTCTCCGGAGGTAGAAAGCATCTCGTAATCCCAGTTTAAACAGGGCTCTCGCAGGCTGATCCCTATCTCCATCTCCTTGCAAGAAACTTTACACTTTGTGCTGACAGCCAGAAACTCTTCAGCGTGTAGTATGACTGTTCTCCTCTCCTCCAAAGTCTGATGTCTGTGCGTTTCATCTTCTGAAGAGGCCCTGCAAGGTCCTCAAGTTCAGACTAGTCCCACCCAGTACTGACTCTGACCATCTCGAGAACACAAACTGGAAACCACAAGCTTCACCTTTTACCGGCTTTGCTGACCTAAGGAACCTGCCAGTATCCCAGCCTGCATTCAGAGGTCTTTGCAAAGCCCTGATTTTATCTCGACTGCCAAGCAAGGGCACTAGCAGAAAAACACAGCTAGAAACGCACGATGCACCACGTGCAGTGCTGGCTGAAAAGCCAGTTGGCTCTGTGGATGCTCTGGCCCAAATCTAAATCTCTTCTGACTCCGGTTCCCAGTGGCTGTGCACCTTTGAAGGCCGAGCCAGGAAGGACATGTCCAATACCCCTCCGTGGCACTGCCTCGTCCTACTGCTAGACTTGATAGCCATCTTCTGCGGGGAACATTCTGGAATTCTGCGGATTGCTGCAGCCTGGGAAGAACATCTCGGTGATGTCGGTGCCTCCCTGGGGGATTGGCACGGCTCCTGATGAGAAACGCTTTGCGGGGAAGAAATTGTTCCTCAGCTCCAACCTGAACCTCCCCCAGCATTTGGAATTTAAGATATTTAGGCTCATTGCGTTGGTGGCAAAAGCCACAGAGCCCTTTTAACAGCCAAAGGAAAGAAACATCCCTCAATGGCTGAAGAGGGAGACCACCACCTGAGGGGGAGCGCGGGCTGACCTACCCGTCACACCAGATGAGGGGAAAAAAATAAGGCAAAACAGTATGAAACAGAGCAGCAGGAGGGGATAGTGGGGGTAAAGGGACGTGGACAGCCAGAGCAGCAGCCATTCCATTCTCAGTCTTCCCACTGTTAACACAGCAGCAGCAGCAAGCGTTAGGAGCCCGGCTGGGGCGAGTTCCCCCCTTCCTCTTCCTCTCCCCCTACCCACCCACCCGTCCCCCTGCCCATGGACTTACTGAGCCATCCCACGCTGGGGCTGCGCTGCACCCGGATTTCATCATCCAACGTGCGGGTTGCTAGGCAGGGCACGGAGCTCTCGAGCGGGCTGCGTGCTTGGACGGTGCAAGCAGGAGACAGTAGCAGCAGCGAAGAGGAGGAAGAGAGCAAAAGTCAAAGAAAAGGAGAAAAAATACCCCCAAAAAAGGCAAGAAAGAAATGCTGAAGCAATCGCACAGGCAAGGCAGGTGGGAGACAGAGGGTTCCAAGAGGCACAGTCGCACACGAGCGCACCTTTCCGCCCAGTTTGGGCATCGAAGCTGTATGCTTGCTAGTTTGGAGCGCAACATCTCCTCTGCAGCTCCACCTCTCGGTGTTCTGGAGATGGGTTTTCCAGCCCTGGTGTCTAAAATTTAGGCATCTTAGAAGTGGGTTTGAAGGCACTGCATGAGGCTGCTGCGACACCAGCTGTGCTAAGCAGTCCCGAGCTGTGGTGCGGTTGCTGAGGACCGTGCACGCAGGGCTTCAGAGGGAAAAACCAACCCCCTAGGAGCCAAATTTTAGCATCCTGACCTCACACGAACCCAGGCAGGCAGCTCGGGCTCGGAAACATGCACCTTAGCCTGCAAAGCTTCAAACGATGCAAACAGCTCAATGTGCTGGTGGGTTTTTTTAAGTGTTCCTTGAAAAATATCTCATTTCTGACTTGACCTTCTCTCCCCTTGTGCTGGGATCAGTTGGCTGATGGCATCGTAAAACTCCCTAACGGGCCTGAGGATGCAACTTGTATGAAAAACACTGAATAAAGCTGAACTCTTAACACAGAGTAACAACTTCAGAGGGGAAAAGTGTTCCTCTGTCACTGGCTATCCTCCTCTCAGTGCCGGGGCCAAGGCGGTGCAAAGAGCCCAGGCATTATTTTAACTCCTCCCTTCCAAACCACGCTGTCAAATCAACAATGTTCTCGAGGTGTTCGGGCAAAACGCTAGCATGTGAACAGGTCACAGCTCTCTGCCGACTCGGGTTCGGCAGGATTTGACCACCTCTGTCCCGTGCTTTTGCCGAAGGCTCTCCAGGGTCTCAAACAAAACGCTGGGAAGATTTTGAAGGAAAATGTCTGCTGCACGGACAGCAAAGGTGTGCTCTGATTTACCCTCCTCCATCCCACATCATGCAACAAATGCCTGCCTTTTTGCCCCATTTCCTTCCCAAGGGACAACAGGATTTCTGAGAAAAGATCCTGCCAGAGGCATGATCCAGGGATCAATCCTCATGATGCAGCAGTGAACAGAAGCCACTTGGCACACACCTTGGCGGGCCCAGAGTTCCGGGTCCTGGCCGATCTGACGGCCTCTTCAAAAAGAGCAGCAATGGGAAAGGAGGTGGAGGATGACTCTGCTACCTGGGACCTCACCGTCCTCCCCAGTGAGGGTGGATCAATGCATAAAGAATATCTTAGGACGCATTCAGAAGCTGTAATTGTGATTAAAGACCAGAAGAGGAGTTTGCACAAGCTCATCATGAAGCTTCTAAGAGAGGCAGAGAAAATTTTAGAGCCCCTAAGACTTGGTTATTGAAGCGCTCTGAAGTAAGTGAGGTGCAGGAACCTCAGTATCTTTGAGAACCATGGCCCAGGGCATTATTTCCATATTTCAGATCTAACAAATACCCTTGAAGAAGTCTACCAGTATTTGATTTGGGTTTTAAGCCTAAATGCCTGGGGAAAAAAAAAAAAAGAAAAAGAAAAAGAAGGAAAATCACAGGCAGAATCCATGCTAATGACATTATGTGCAAGTGTTTCCTAAAGAAATGAGTTTGGACAGAACTGAACAGAGCCGGGTACCTATCCTAAGTTCCTAATCAGTTGTGACTGCCCAACTGTGATTGCCCAGGAATCAGTTGCGATTGCCCAGTTTCAAAATATTTGGACATCGGCCCTATAGCAGGGGCTGGTTCAGCTTCAGTAATGAACACCTCCCAATGAACATGTAATTAAACGAGCAGGGTGCTTTGTAATGGACCTCAGGGCGCTTTATGGCTAAACCAGAGATGAGAAGTTCCCCCTTTTGCCGAGGGTGGCCGAGCGGAGAGCCGAGCGGCTCCCCAGTAGCCCATCGCTCCTGCGCGGAGGTGAGAAGCCAGAGGGGCTGCCGTCCCCGGGAGCCTGGCAGCAGCATGAATATTGGATGAAAGCTGCACCAAGGCTGAAGGGAAAGGTAGATGCTGAAAGGAAACACCTATCTGGAAAGGAACTCCAGGGAGATCTGTGAACGCCTGGGGCCGGTGGCACTTAAGTTACCGCGATTAGCTGCAGTTGGAGGCGGCGGCGCTCTGCTAGGCTTCATGAAATTTTCATCTATCTAAAGGACAAATTCTGCTTCTAGAAGCACATGAGAGGTGCTTGTTGAGTTCCAGGGAGCGTGGTCTAACTCGATCAAATGCTTTCTGGAGTTACTTTTTCATTAAAGCGTAAATAATAAATAACAGCAACAACTATTCATGAAGTATTCTCCTTTGTATGGAAGTCACTGCCTCCTGAAGTGCTTGAACTGTCACGGAATGCAGTGCATTATATATTCTCAGAACCCATAAACATGCCAGGTGGGGAAACAGAGGCAGAACAACATGAAGGAAGCAGGTGAAGGTCAACCAGTGGGCTGAGAAAGAATTTCTTCAGCATCAGACTGAGACAGGACCTGCACAGCCCCTTTGAAGTGGGAAAAGAAATGAAGGAAACCCAAAGACACTTCAGATCTGAGTAAAGCCATGAGAAATAAGCAGGGGCTGGAGTGAGAACTGAGACGAGCACCCTTTGTCAGCATCCTCCTTCTCGGGATAAGCATCCTATGATTTCCACTTTAACCAGACAGGTTAATGAGCAGACAGGGCTCGCCATGCAAAATAGAGTTAAATTATACCCTGAGCACCACTGAGCTCAACCCCCTTAAGAAAGTATTTTAATTTCTCTTTAACACCCTGAGGTTCTGATGGCTCCTCGAGGAAGGGCTGCAGCTGCAGAAGGGAGGAACTCGACATTCACCAGCTGCTGAGAAGAGGCGGCTGTGGCACCAGATGCACCACAGAGGTGGAGGGGGATGTGTGCTGTGAACAGCCCATTTTAACCCCTTCAGCCAGGACTCTGCTTGTGTGCGAAGGAGGCACCCACTATAGCAGTGTCCTGCTGTCGTGGAATGCACTGGGTTGAAGGGACCTCTAAAGCTCATCTAGTCCAACCCCCTTGCAATAAGCAGGGACATCTCCAACTAGCTCAGGCTGCTCAGAGCCTCGTCAAGCCTGGCCTTGAATGTCTCCAGGGATGGGGCCTCCACCACCTCTCTGGGCAGCCCATTCCAGTGATCTATCA
The DNA here is from genome assembly GCA_024605025.1 of Megaceryle maxima. Classification (NCBI taxonomy): domain Eukaryota; kingdom Metazoa; phylum Chordata; class Aves; order Coraciiformes; family Cerylidae; genus Megaceryle; species Megaceryle maxima. The sequence continues at coordinate 40,591 of JANHGN010004821.1, read as the reverse complement.
ATGGTGCCTCCTCCAGGCTGAACAACCCCAACTCACTCAGCCTGTCTTCACAGAAGAGGTGCTTCAGTCAGTCTCCTCGAGGTTTCTTCATGTTTCTGCACCTCAGGGACTCCCTGGGACAGTCTCTAGCACTAAACTGGATGACCTATTTAACTCTAAGGCACGAAAAAAGGAAATCACTGCCTGAAGACGGAGGCGCTCCCGCCAGCCAGCAGCGTCCCTACTTATCTCCCTGCCATATGAGAGTGGTCAGGTCTGACTGGGGAACCCCCAGAGTAGCATGGGCCAGCCTGGAAATATCTCTCCATGTTACCGTAACCCTCGCTGTCACAGGACAGGGGCTTGGGGCTGGAGCTGAAAACTGAGGGCATCCCCTACACAGTGGCCGAAGCACCTGTGCTAAAGACACGTCCAGCTTACGTTTTGCTCCCCACACAGCCAGGAGCCTTCTTCTCAAAGCAAACCTGCTCCTCTTTTCAACGGTCCAGGAAGAGCAGTAGTTACGGAGGTGGAACCGGTATCTACAGCCACCACCGCAAATCCTGCTGACGCATTTTACCTGCAGCAGCCGTTTCCTTCTTTTCTCAGAAAGGAGGTGCCTCCCGTACAACCAGTGGGGAGGACACAATGGAAAGCCCTGGAGCATGTACCGGAAAGACTGTAATTTCTTAATCCTAAGTGAAAACAAACACGAGTTACTCGCTGGGAGCCCAGTCCTGACATGACCGAGGTGTCCTCTGGGGGTCTGAGGTGTCTGAAGGGCAAAAAACTGAGGCACCTACAAATTTTATGCCTGTTATGGGAAATCAAGGTGGGCTTGAGGAGCGACAGTTTTAGCTGGAGCTCCTGAACACCACCTCTCTTGGACGTGGCTCTCCACAGACACTCCTACCTGGATATAATACCCAAAGTGTCTGCTCAAGACATCCTGATTCATTCTCTTGTACCTCTGTGTCATTTGCTCAATCCCTGCATTATCAAGGCACTGGTACATGACAAGAGGCATCATCAAGAGCAGTAAATAATTCTCTTCGCACGCACATACACACCTGCTGCAAAAGCAAAGGATGCTAAGAAGTAAGAAATATTAATATGGTACGATAACAGGTTAGGGATAAATGTTAGGGCGAGTTTTAGAAGCAGAACACAGAAAGCTAAGAGGCCTTAAACGTAGCAGGAAGAAAAGAATTTCTTCCCTTGCTTTCATTTTGAGGTATTTTCAAATGGCAAATTTAGACAAAGTTGCAGGCTGCACCGGGAGGCAGTGGAACTGCAAGACATGACAATAGGCTTAAAACTCCTCTTTTTTGGTAAGCAGAAGTAAGATGACTGCAAACCTCAGTGGCTGGGTAAGCAGAGAGCCTCTGCCACGGCCTCTATAGCTTGTCTGCATCCCTGCACTCACACACACCCACGTAAACACGGCGCTATCTACGACACCACTTTGTTGTTGACGACAGACACCACAAAACAACTTCGGGACGAACAAAGCGAGGTGGAATCGGCTTTACCCACACTGGACAACGACTGCGCGGCAGTAAAATGCAAGCTGGATGTCACCACCACGTCACTTTTTAATTAAAAAGTGCCGTCGACACCATCTGCTATGGAAAGGGAACGCGCATCAAAGCTTCGAATGTTTCGGATGGTCGGCCTTTTAGGTTCAGGCAGAGACGGGAGTTTTTTTGTGCATCTCTCCTCCCCGTCACCGATCCCACACCACCTCCTACGTGGCAGCCGCAAGAGCATCGCTCTGCCTCTCCCTGTGACTCCTGCACCCTGCCTGCCACCTCCCCTCCTCTCCCGCTCGGTCCAGTGCAGATACGGTTAGAGCGACGTGCCACGGCCAAAGCAGCCTTGGGAGCCCACCGCCAACGGGGCGTCAGCGCGGGTCTCGCTACGCTAGTCGTGGGTTAGAGAAGCATCGTCAAGGCAACGCAGTTAGTTGTTGGCGGGCAGGTTTGGTGGGTCGCTTTAGAAAGGAAGGCTATAGCCAGTTAGCCTCTGCATTACCATTATCGGGGTTGGTAAACATCCTACTTGCACTGGAGACGGTCTTTCCGATGTCGGCCAGAGAGCGCAGGTTGGATTTCTTGGTCTGGTGCCGGTGCTTCCTCAGCAGCGTGTAGGTGACTTTGTCCTTCAGCTCCGATTTCAAAAGCCCCGTCTCGATCTGATTGTCGACGATCATTTCTGTCGCAGGCAAAGAAAGGGGTGAGGGAGAGAAGAGGATGAGGAGCCAAAAAGCGCAAAATTCAGCTGCGTCAAGGGAGAGCAAGGGGACACAGATGGATCCTTACCACCCGACCTTTTTGATGGCTTCTCTTCCCACCTCAAAATCACCACCTGATTTTGCCATTTTGTTTTTAATGGGAATCTCTTTTAGATATTTCTTTTGAAACGGAACATAAGCCTTTCCAGACAGCAAAGCCCATCAGCCACCAACAAGCACCTAATGCACCGAGACTCCCTTCTCTCACAGAACCATCTTGGATGGAAAAGGTCTTTAAGTTTGTGGCATCCAACTGTTCCCCCAGCACTGTCAGGGCACCACTGACCCCTGGCCCTCAGCACCACAGCTCCACGGGGGCTTGGAAACCCCTCCAGGGGTCACAGGGACTCCACCCCTGCCCTGGGCAGCCTGGGCCAGCCCTGGAGGGACCTCGTGGGGAAGAAACTGTTCCTGATCTCCAACCTAAAGCTCCCCTGGTGCAACCTGAGGCTCTTTCCTAGAATCTTGGGCCAGCCACGCTCTGCAGACCATGAGCAGTTTGGAGTCAGCCAGGGCAGCTGCCCCCAGTTGGCTCCAGGTGCTTCCAGACCCAGTAACATCACACCCAGTATAAAGGGGGAAGCCTGAGGAGAGGGACTCCTCCTGCCCATCCCTGGAGGGTCTCACTCACCCTTCTGCTCCTGAGGATGTTCCTGTTTGCTGTGACCACTGCACATGCACCGGGGTGAGTGTAACTTCCTATACTTTATATTGGCTTTGGTGTTGGTTTGGCTGTTTCATTAAATCCATTTCAGCCCTTGGGTCTCCTCTGCTCTTCCTGATCCCCTTCTCTGCTGGGAGGGGTCACCAGGTGATAGAAGAGCTGCTGTAGTTTAGCCCTGGGTATGGCCTAGGTGTAGATAGCGTTGTATGTCCATGTGTAAATATCTCCTTGTTTATGCTCTGTGTACCACCTGCTTGAGTGAGGAAGGTCCTGCTCTGCTCTACCTGACAACAGCGTGAGCACAGGTGTCTTGGTTTGGGCTGGAATAGAGTTAATTTTCCTCGTAGCAGCTGGCTCAGTGCTGCGGGTGGGATTTAGGCTGAGAATAACGCTGATAGCACAGGGATGGTTTCGTGGTTGCTGAGCAGTGTTTATGCTGATCTTTTTCATGGTGCCAGGTGTGTATTTTACTCTAAAATACATAAAGTACAAAGAGTTTTATTTTTTTCCCCCTGTTGTAGGCCACATTTTGAAGTGGTTTACTGGAAGATCAGTTGACTTGGTGGATGTGTAGAGAGAGAAATGCTGTAGGTGTTAGATCAAAGAGGAGTTCTTGTTACCTAGACGTCCTCGGGTAGACACCAGTCTGTTTGTAGCCCCCCCAGTGCGTGTTCAACAGCCATATCTTATGCCATGCAGATAAGTTAAATTCCATCAAGCTGCTACAGCAGTAAACGCTTTAATGTTCTAGCGGCCTGACGGACCCAGGACACGTGATTGTGGTTGGCATTATTTCTCTCACGGGGCCTTTCCAGCAGCAGTCAGCTTGGTGTGTGGGCAGAGATGCTGACCAAGGAGACCAACCCGCAGTATTTTTAGGACTGCTTTTGTCTTATGGTCCTGTCTGGCCTCCTGTGAGACTCGCTGACACTGGTTGTACATGCAGCTGGAGATGTTGGTGTAAAGTCTACTGATGCTTGTAGTGGGATTGATTTCCCTCCTTAGATCTCTAGATGCTTTCCTGGAAAGGGCTTGGCACGTAATACCAGAATGGACTGCTCCAAACTAGGAGTCCCATCACTGCGATAAAAAGTAGGGGTAGAATAACTGCCCTGTGAACGTGGATGACGATACCCATGTTCCATAGAGAGAGAAGCGCGAAATGGAAGTTGTGGGTGTTGCTGACTATGCTACCAAATATTTTGATACCAATTAAAGTGTAGTGCCACTAGAGATGTTTTCATCACAATATGAGACAGAAGTACAAATACTGACTCAGAGAATGACAGTGGGGAGATGAGCTTGTGCCACAACAGATGTATAACAGCAGAGAGGCATGTATAGCGGAGTGAGTCAGAAAAGACAGGCGCAGCATTGCCTGCTATGGAGATTACAGAAGTTGAGGTTTCCTCTTGTGGGGACAGGGAAAAGATCTCCCACCAGTCAGACAGAAAAGAGAATTCAGTCTAAGCCTTTAGCAGTGTCCCAAGTGGCAAGGACTCATGGCAAGCTGGATGGTCGCGATCCAGTGACTTGGGTTGAGTTTCGCAGCTCAACGCTTGGGGGTTTTTACATCATGAGTCAAATATAGTTGTTACCTGAAAACAACCCAGATGCCTTACCCAAAGAAATACACTCTAGGGTGTTTCCAGTCTGGAGCTCAAGACTTAAAGTCTCCATGACTTATGTTCATATTGTATGGACACCATCAAAAGGAAATTTGAGGGGTCTGAATTAGATTTATCTTCAAATAGGCAGATTTCCAGGTTATGCTGGTAAAGGAAAAATATATCTATACATCAGCCTCTATGTTGTCCTCTTCACAGTACACACCTAACACAGTTCCATGCACAAAACCCACGAGTTCTTCCTTTATGCTTGTTGCTGTCTTACTAGGAAGATGAAGAAGCAACAGTAGGAACTGAACACGAGAACAAACTCTTGAATGCAGGCACTCGGTGAATCCAGAAGCACAATGAGCATTTTTTTCATTAATATTTTAGGAAAACTGGATTCTTTTCCCAAACAACAGCACTATAATATTGCACAGATTCAACATCTGCTGGATCTTCATTAGTTTAAGTGTTAGGTTTGATTTCATGAAATTTTACCAGGGGCACTCAAGAGAGAGCTTTTCCTACAAATACCAACCCCTTTGTGCAATAAAAACTTGGGCCTGTTTGCTGCTGGTCTTTGTGGTACTGCTGTAGGATGAGCTCTTACCATCTCTCTCTCCAGGTAGAAAAGTTTGCTGTTGTGAGTGGTGATTTTTGGTTGGTGATCCCAGGGCTCTGTCAGACAACTCCAGAGATGACAGGATGAGGTGGCATATCTGTCAAATTCTAGCATTACTAGGTTTAGGAAGGTTTGGTTAACTTAATATACAGGCACTTGGAGAAATGGGGGGTGTTGGTTCTCTCTAGACCTCACTAGCGGGGTCTACTTTTTTGCCATGGTTTCCTCACACCTTGTGAGGTACAAGGGTGCTACCTATGGAACATCAAAGTAAAAACATGGGAAAGAACCTGAAACATTGGTGAAAATAGGGATGGGATGTTGAACCTTGCTGAGCTGTGCAGCAGTGGGATATGAAGAAAAGTAAGAAAGGAGGGGGGGAAGGTGGTGCTTCAGTGCATTTTTATTCTCTGCACCGCAATCTGCAACCATGGAGCCATGCAAACACCCCAAAGTAATGCGGAACGGGAAGAAACGTGACCTGACCTTGGCACCTGGGAGGCAGGAGGTTCCTCAAACAGAGGCTGGGGTAGTGCCATTGGTTCTTGCTGCTTTTGCTAACTGTGCCTGGCTGAAATGAGCTCTCGGAATGCTAGAGTGTCATTAACCGATTGCTGATAAGCTCTCTGCTTCCTTCTCATTGACAGTGTGTTTTTCACTGCCTGGCTTGAAATTCGGGAGATGCAAGCTTACTATTCTTTATCAATATACCACCAGGGGCCTGAAGACCCTTTCTCTCAATTCCTTCTCTTTCCAGAGCCCTGTGCACACCAGACATCTCAGGATCAGAGCTCATGGGCTCACACGGGGACAGGATTTTAAGAAACACTTAATACAGGAAGCAACACTGGGCTGTCAGTAGGTGGTGTGCCAGGATGACATTGAGTAAGGCATAGCACATGAGCGAAGCCCTTTAGGTAAAATACAGAGCAAAAGCCATCCTGCCTATGAGGCTGTAGAAACTCTTTGGTACCCCTTGCAAAAGCAGGAATAGAATTAACGCCCTGGTTGATGAAGTAGCACAGCAGAGTACGGTGTGTTTGTGTGTGCGTGTGGTTTTAGTGTAGCAGTCCAGACCTGATCTGTGCATTAAAGGCTTTCATGCGGCGCACGCAGACCTCGTAGGCACGTGCCTCTAATAGGTAGAGCGTTGGACCACTTGGTTGAAGAGTCCTGTGCATGTGTCATAATCACATAAGTTAAATTCAGCTTGCTGCTTGTAGAGCTGTCAGCCTGAATGCTCTTGAAATTAAGCTTTCACAGTTTGCCATCTGGGTCCTGTATGAAGGCAAAAATGTTTCCCCTCTCTAGTACCATGTATTAAGAGACAAAAATTGAAGTTTTCTATACACCTGCCAAACCCACATCTTGGTACCAATTATGGTTGAGAGTTTTCTTGGAAAAACATCCATATAACAAATGGAATCTTTCTGGTGGAGTATTGGATGCCGTTAGCTTAGAAGTTTCGAGTTGTACGTGATGGGAATCGCGTGCTTGTCTTTGTAACCACGGGGAAGAGTCATGATCTCTTTACTCAGTTCTTGTCTGGGCAAGAATCCTGCTCACCTAAGCTAGTGTCTTCAGTGCTTAACCCTCCAACGTGAGGATCCATTTGTCACTGAGCTTTGATTCAGGTTGGCTTGGCCTACGGGGGTGACTTTGAGCAGCCTTTAGGAAAGATGTGAGGTAAATTTTGGGAGTGTTTGACAGGAATGTCTTGCACCCAGTAAAATAACAGCATTTTGTGTTTTTTTAAGGAGATGGCATGACTGGCTTGAGGTTTGTTCAAGTTGTAAACGTTTTCCTGCTTTTAGTTTGCATTTCCATCTACAGCTGTCAGCTGTAGAAGGTTTCTTTCTCCTTCTGTTTTGTGCAGTGATGAACAGGGCCTGTGTTTGCTTCGGTTGTTCCACCAGATCTAACCTCATAAGACTGCAGGGAGGTAAAGTCCCTTCAGATCCATCTGATGGTTCACCCCTAAGGTACACACGTGAAGGAGGTGGCTGCCACGGAGCACGGGACAGCACCATGCAATTGCTACTCCTTTTGCTAACTTTGTGCCTAGATGAAAGAAATCCTCAGAATATCAGTGTTTCATTACCATGACTACAAAAGGTAGCAAGATAGGAGGGGTGAACGGAGTCCTTGGAGAGCATTGATGCAATACATTCATATTTCAACATTAATAACATGGATTTAGCTCAGAGGGGTGAGATGAAGTGTGAGCTACCTTAGACCCTCCACGCACTGTTCCCTCTTAGTCTCTCCACCACTGTTAGCTAGGGATTTCTACATTTAATATCTGATGCAGTGAATTTTTTCTGTGGTATATACCCTATTGTTTACACAGTGTGTACCATTAGGGATAAAACTGGGAAGTGATCGTTGATTTATATTAAATGTATTTCAATTTTTAAAGTTCTTCCTCCGAGTACTTGTGAAATTACCACTATCTTAAATTAAGAAATATTTAGAGTAGCAGATGTTATATGTAATAGTTAGCTCTCCAGTTTTCAAAGAGGTGGCAGAAATGTGTTTGGGGACAAACTTTTTAGCAGGACTTGTGATAGTGATGATTTTAAACTAAAAGAGCGGAAACTTAGACTAGAGAGAGGGAAGATACTGTTGATGCTGACAGGTGGCAAGAGCCTGGCCCAGGCTGCCCAGAGAGGTGGTGGCTGCCCCATCCCTGGCACCATCCCAGGGGAGGTTGGCCGGGGCTCTGAGCACCCTGCTCTAGGTGCAGATGTCCCTGCTCCCTGCAGGGGGTTGGACTGGATGAGCTTGGAAGGTCCCTTCCCACCCAAACCAGCCTGGGATTCTATGCAGACCTTACAAGCTGGAAATCCCATAGCCTCCCTACATATAGATGGGAGCCCACTAACGGGTGGTTAAAGCCACTTTGAATTCCTGACTTTGGTTGTCTTGTGACTGTGATGTTTTGTCTTGCGTAGAAGTGACTTTTCTGGGTGCCCAGACACACCACCAGCACCTCTCTTAATGGTAGTTCCATGTCCCCTGCGTGGCATCGGGGCTCTTCCGAGGGCTGGTACCCCCTGCTTCAATTAAGTGTCTAAAGCATGGTGGTTGCTGGAGCGTTCCACGCTGAACGATTGTATATGGGAGATATTTTGATAATTCTGCAGGAGACCTCTCAGTTTTGGTTTGCTTATTAAGGCTTGATATTGCAAATCCTGAAGCGTAGTCCTAATAATTCATAGTATCAGCAAGTGTAGCTTCATGAGAAGAACTGCAGCTCTAGAGGTCTCCAGCACATCAGTGATGGTTCTTACAGATATATTTGCATCTGGTGGGAGCCACATAAGTATTTAGTGGCATATTTGTGTCTTTGCTGGTGACAACATATTAATAAGCACGTGTCCATTTATTAACAGGATCCTGGTTTAATTCAAAAGGAGAGAAAAAGCAACCAAGGCTTATGTGCTTAAACTGTAATGGCAAAGAAACATATAATCAGAAAGAGGAATCAGCTTGTGAATGAGTCCCTAATAGAAAAAAGGCAACATCGTTCCATAATTATATTTTAAATTCTTTGGCTAATTTTGGACTAACTGGCTATAGCAAATCGTGAAGGCAGCTCTAACAAATCCTGGCTTTGGGAAGCGTTTACTTTCCAGATCAGTGTAACACGTCTTTGCACAAACTGTAATGCCAGACTGGAACATCTGGAGAGCCTTAAAGCTGGGTATTGTCCCTGAAAACGGGATGGGAATCTCGGCTGATTTCTTCAGTTCTTTCTTCCGCAGCGTGTTCTTAAAGTGTAAAGCTTGGGAAAAACAGCAATTTCAATTTGCAAATGCATGTGGTCTTTTTTTCAGAAACTATTAGGGTTTTGCTTTCCACCCACTTCTGTATTGCTTCTGGAATCCTCGGCGTGGATAAAGCAAACCCCAGGAACACTATATTCTATCCCTTTTCTCTAGTGGAATCTTTCACTGGGGTTATCACCACAACTATTTTGCTACGTTCAATGAAATTAACATTGCTTCCGTTAGTGGAAATGGTATGGAGACTGCAATGGCACTCGGCCTTATTACCAAATGAGTATGGTTTGCCCTTCAATAATTCTCTAAACTCTCAAATACCTTGGAAATAATATGCTGGAGTGTTACCGAGCTGTGACTGAAGCACCATTTGTGCGAAGTGTGACAGTGCAGGAATGATAGTCCACGATAAGAGTTCAAACGACATTAATCTTTCACAGGGGTTCATTGACTGGGAAGGTGCCTCAAATGCAAAATCAAGACACTGTGGCCCCACTTCAAATTATTTCTGAGCAGTTCCTCTATATCAGCCCTTTAGAAACGTGTACATAACTTTCTCTGCTTTATACTTAAACGTAACCAATGAAAAATTAAAATGTAAAAAAATTATATTATTTCTGCAACTGCATTAGTGAAAACTTTTTCTCTCCAGCAAATGCAGGTGTAAGTAATCCTCTTGGCAGGGGGATCATTAAGCCTGTTATGGTAGGCAGGGTCATAATAAGTAAAATAAGTATATTCCACTTATTTTCATTCCTTGTGGATGACGGTGCATAACCCATTTTGTGGTTTGGCTTCCTTCTGCCATCCTGAAATGCAGCCATTCCTCAGTCAAAAAAAAGGGGCAGGCTCTGACCACGGTTCTTTTCTCACTGTCTTTGTAAGATCCCCGTCAAGGGAAGAGAAAATAGTGCTATCTAAATGAAGATTTAAATTTAAATGGAGATTGAAGTTGTATTCGTTTGGGAAACAGGAGGAGTGACCTCCGAGGGATCATGAAATTTGGTGGCAGGAATATGGGACTGGCAGCTGGGCTGTTGCACTTTCAAGCCCTTCTCTTTTGCTTACTTGTTTTTTGGCCCTTGGGCATGTCATCTCACATTTTACTTCCTTCCCTGGTGAACTGGAGATCAGAAGGGCATTGCCCTGGTGTCTCACAGGCATTTGAGAACCAATTATTCAACATCTGCACAATTCTTATAATAAAACTTCCTGAAAACTGTCTGTCAGTGTCCAGTCTTGACTTGAAGAACTAAATAAGCTTAAATATCAGCCCATTTTTTCCTCCCCTGATTTCCAGCATTTGTTTAGCTGCATTTCACTGAGCATTCTGCACTCCTTTGAAAGCCAAGACCCTGTCTAAACTTATCAGTGTCTTCAGAGGCCAGATTTCACCTTTTCTGGCTGTGATTTTGCTGGGAACAGGGAGACTAAATCCAGGTGCTGGTAAGAGCACCTGCTGTTTGGTGCAGCAGTCCCTTGCTCAGTTGCTTAGAGCCTGAACAGGGAAACAGCCCCCAGGGACCAGTGGAATCCCAGCCTCATCTTGGAATAAACATTGATTTACTTTTTCACTTATCAGCAAAGCAATTGCTTCCTTTGCCTGTGATGAACCAACCTTCTGACATCACATCAAAGATTAATTGCTTAAGACCAGAAGGGTCTGCTGTGACCATCTAATCTGCCTTCTTGCATAACATAGACCTTTGGATGTTCACTAAATAACTCGTGCTTGAAGGCCAGTGCGTCCCCAAGGAAAACAGCCAGTCCCAACAGAGGAGCTGTTGACTATATTGTGGTCTTTTCGAAGTGTGCTGTCTTAAATGTTTTGGGTTTGGTTTTTTTTCTTTGAATTTTTTGATCAGGAGCAAACCAAAGAGGTTCCTCTGATCTATTTGTGAGGAGGAGACTCTTTCATGGTAATCTGGTCTCTGCTCGAGGAAGCTTCATGTTTTTCTTTTGAATTGATGAGAACCTCTGAATGATGGAAACCACAAACCAGACCTCTTCCCCTTCTTCTGGATGGCTCAGGCCCATTCCCTCTTTGCTCTCTGGTGCTGTGAGTCTTGCAGATAAGCAAGGAACCATTGTTTCCTACCAGCTGGAGGTAGGCAGCTCTGTGTTTGGCATTCAGGAAGCCTGCAGAGCCAAGGGTGGAAAATAACGTTTGATAAACAGAATCAGATTCTTCATGGACCTACTGGGGAACCTTTGCTCTTGTGTCAGCAGCCTGAATCATCATGCTGGGACCAGGCATTTGGTTTCCAGGTGTTGCAACCCTTAATATTAAGTGCCTAAAATAATCAGAATATAGTCCATATCTCCATGGACTCCAGTGGTGCTGGAGTGGTACTGGACTGATTGTGATGTTCGCTAGTGCAAGATGGTAACTCAGGGGACAGAGAAAGCAACCTCAAGTTGCACCAGTGGAGGTTTAGGTTGGAGCTGAGGAACAATTTCTTCCCCACAACACCAGGGTTGTCTGGGGCTGTCCCAGGCTGCCCAGGGCAGGGGTGGAGTCCCCATGATCCCTGGAGGGGTTTCCAAGCTGTGGTGCTGAGGGCCAGGGGTCAGTGGTGCCCTGGCAGCGCTGCGGGATGGTCTTAAAAGTGTTTTCCAACCCAAGTGATTCTGCGGGGGGCAGAAGAAAGAAATCACAAAACGGGGTGGGAAGAAAAGCAAGAAGAATGCAACAATTGTGGCTCCTTGCGGCCAGGATTGCCTGCGCAGCCGCTCTTCACGCAGCTGAGTCACTGTTCCTGTCGGGGCTTTTGCTTTACCTCCGAGTCTCAGTCGTGGTATTTTATTGGTAAGGACGATCTCTGCCCACACTCTATAGTCAGCTGTATTTGCTGCAACAAAGATTAATAAGCTACTGGGTGATGAGTAAATATTTAACAATATTTTTCCTTGGTTTGCTTTATATATAAAATAAATATATTTGCAGAATATTCATTTTTCCCTAGGTCTGGCAGCTTCCTAGAGTCTTTCACTTTTGACTTTTAGCAGATATGTTCATATGCTGTAAGGAAAAGGATGGTGAGGCAATCTTTATGTTTTGCATATAGCAAACATTATGTTTCATCCCCCTTTGAGAAAATCCCTTTCTGAGGTTTAAACTAAATGTGTCTCATCTTCAGTCAGTATGGCTCTACTTATGCTGCAGCTTCCAAATTATTCTAACCCTTGTGTGCCTTTTTTTTAAGTAGGATTTTTCAAGGATTTTCAAGTTCTATTCTGTTCATGGTAAAAAGTCTTGATGAGACAGAAAGGCTTTCTTTTAAGGATTGAAATAATGACACTTTTATCTTAATCAGCCTTCCTTGTGCTGTAGTCCACAAAACACTGCTGAACTCTTTGTTCTCTAGGTGAAACTTGTTTTCTCCTCTACACCAGACTGTCTTCAGGAAGAATTTTTCTCAATGTGGCTTAAGAATGGCATTGTGAGAGATACTTTTTCCAGCTTCTGGGGAAGTTCTTCCCCAGGACTGTATTTGTCCTTGCTGCTGGTAACTGGACTTTAACCTTCAGCTGTTGAATTTGTTGCATTTCTTCTGAGTCATCTTCAACAAGATCCTGTTGGTGGCATTCTGCTGATTCCCTGTTGATAGGCTGATATTTGCTGAGATTTCAGCTGCCGAGAGGTCAGTGTCTTACCCACGCCGCACCAAAAGGTTCTGTAAGGGCTTGTAAAGAAATTTCGTCATCGTAAAGTAGTGAAGGACATTGTAGATTCATTCCTTTCTGGGTGTAAGCTGGAAAGTTTGGTAAAAAACATAATTAGCAAACAGTTAATCAAGGAGAGTTCACCACTGAGGGTGTCTCCTTCATGCCAACAAGTACTTGAATTTCTCTTTAACTTTGACAGCAGGAGTCCCAGGCTCTGGAAGTGGTATAAGCAGAGCTTCTTTCTCTCACAAAGGAAACTAAGAGAAGCTGAAATGTAAGAAATAATTACGTTACAGTTTTCTGGCATTAGTCAGGGAATTAAACTTTTCCTCCTCTCGTTGAGGAACAGATTACATGGGAGGGGTTGGTGTGCTGAGACCAGGGCTGCATACACACTAATAGCTGAATAGAAGACGTAGTGGTCCCAGTACTGAAGAAGGTTGTAGTGATGTGTTACGCTTTTAGCAGGGATCTGACCACAATGTTAGAGTGGTGGTGGTGTTTCCACCCCCAGAAGGTGTAATGAAATAAGAAGATCCTTGACAGCAGTCTGATTGGAAGATCTAACTAAGAAATCCCTGAATTAGGGCATGTTCTCTTTTTCCATTCAATTATAACAGACCAGACCTGTATTTGTGTCCTTGATTAGACCACTGGTGTAAAATTATGTTCATTAGGTCCTTCTTGACTACAAACTTTTATAAAAACCCCCCAACGTTTTGAAAGTGTAACATTGAACACCCATCAATAAATAGGACACCGGTTACTCAGATTCAGTGCTTGACCAATACTAGAATATACTGAATCCAGGGCTAAAAATTAATAAATGGAAATGTGACTATATCTGAGGTTCTTGTAAGGCAATCATAGTTTACTGTAAAAAAAGAAGAGAAAGAATTCCTATTCCTAGTCATTTATCACATTTTATTTGATCAAATTGTACGCTTTCAAATAGTCGTTTATTACAAATTGTATTTGATCTGATTGCACGCTTCCAAATTTGAAAGGATGCTGTCCAGCCACGCTGGGCCTTGTTTCTGTGGACCGAAGCTTTTTGTTAATGACCCATCTTTACGAAGTAAGTGTTTTCCTTCTCTATTGTTGGCTTGGCTTTGTTGGGTTTTTAATTTTTCCAGGGGGAATAAAGCAAAATGATTAGTGCTTCAGGTCGCTTGGAAAGAAAGCAAAATATCACAGGGAAATTCTTTGCGCTGAAGAAGGAGAACAAAGCCTTTGAACAAAAGACCTAAATTCCATCTGTCATTTCCACCCACTACTAAATCTACCAAAGGCCGAACACTTATCCCACTGAGCTGAGTACGCTGATATCTAACCGTGGTGCTATTGATCACTGCAGAGCATGGGCCTGGCTTTTTAGCTTTTTGAAACTGTTAACATAGATTTAAGTGCAACAGAGGAGGCATGAAGCCATGAATGTTTTATTGGAGAGCTCCAGATCATCTCTCAGCAGGTGAGTTCAGTGCCGTCACTTAAAAGATTAACCTCCTATCCCTACAACAGCAATTACGACAGGAACTGCCTTATTAGGCAAAGCGTATTAGATAAATTGAAACTCTGACTCTATTGATAAATTCATTCAGTAAAGCTGACCTCGTGGCTCCCAGGCTACCTGGGAAAATCTGTAGGCTTTGTTCTTTCATGCCTCGGAATCTGCAGGCTAATGAAGAATTAGTGAGTATCCATGTGACTTAGAAAGCATATTAAGAATGTGTCTGGTTTTCAAATGTCTCAACGGCAAATGTCACTTGGAGATATTTAGGTATTTAAGTGCTGTTGAACTTAGTGACGTGGGATAACCAAACACAAATGGGGATATGGCTCATGAGTTTAAGTGGAAGTGAAAACCAAACTGGGTGCTACCTGCTTGGAGTTTCTGCTGTGCCTGTGCTCCTGTGACTGCAGTAAACTAGTCAGCCTCTTCAGCACCTTGGATTGCCAGAGACCAAAGTTCTGCACGTAACAGCAGAAGGGTTTGGAGGACCTTTGCAAATGCTCCTCTTCCTCTCAGGAAGCACCACATATGTCTCTGGTTTATGGGTTGAAGCCATTCTCCTGATGCCTTGCTGGATTTGTGCTGGCATGAATGCCTTTTATAGGGCAGGGAACTGAAAAACTAGAGAGGTAACAAGTTGAGCACTAGATTTCTCTCTGTAATTAATTTGCGAGGTGTGAGAATTGCTGATTTTGTAGGAAGATGTGTGACAGCCTCCACGTACCATGTGTCTAGTCAAACTCGTCCATGGTCGGTTTGTTGGGATATCGGAACACGCGAAAGCGTTTCTAGGTACGCCAGCCCATTTCGTGAATGTATCTCTGCCTCATCGACTCCATCTCTTTTCAGCCTCATCTGAAAAGGCATCTTTTCTCCTTTGCCTATGTCTCTTAATTTCTCTTTCCCTCGGTCCTTGGCCTTATGACTGAATGGTTTAATTTATTCACCGTGCAATATCTTTATGATGCTGTTTTCTGTAATTTATAACAGATACAAGACAGTGGACAGTGTTATTTAATTCCATAAAGGGCTTTAGGATGTCGTTTGTACAATAGATATTTAGGAAATAAAGTCGTGAGTCTGCAAAAGACTTAGTCATGCAAATAGTTACATTAAAATTGATGGTGCTGCTTGTGAGAAGCAGTTTCCAGCTTGGACCCTAAAGTACCTGGATACCTAAGCATCCAAAGTGGGTTGTCTTCAGAAAGTCTTCTCAGGAAATTAAGTGTTCTATCAGCTGGTTGACTTGCTGCTGGTTGATTCACAGCATGCCGTGAGCCCAGGAAGGTGCTGGTTTATGGTCACATTGGGCAATATTTACCCCAGCCAAGTTCAGGTGTCCTGGGAAGGTGTGCAGGGTGGAGGCCGGTCGCTGCGGTCAGCTGGGCCAAGCCAGAGCACGGGCATTCAGAGGCTGCTTTTCCCCATCTACTTCGCAGAAAGATTCCCCTGCACTCTGACCTCCCTGCTGGCCATGAAGAGGTGCTTTCTGGAGGCTTTGCTAAATCTCAGGCAGGTCTGGCTTAGCTTTGGAGGATTTTCCCATTACCTCATTAAAAATATAAGCTGCATGCTTTAAATTTAACGGCATCGGCTCAAAAATAAAATTTACAGCTACTTTGTCTAATGTTAGATAAATCTTTAGCAGAGTGGCTTTAGCTCCTATGAGTGTCCAGTGAGTATTTAACAGACCAGAATTACAGGAAAACTATAGGATTGACTCGGGATTAGAGGAGTCAAAAACCCCAGGACTCTTGGTTTTTCTCTGAGTGTCCTTTCCATGTTAGACCAATCTCAGCTGTGGTGAAATGCTCCCTGCTGGCATGTTTCTTCTCCCAGGATATCTCCAGTTCACTAGTCTCAAATTATGACATGTATCCCTGAATATGAAAGCTTTTGGCTGAGCCTGAATAAGCTTTCTGGTAAGACAGATGTTCGCTCTTTGGATATGTAATAGAAAACCCATCCAGTGTCTCATCAGCACAAAACTGATGATGTGATCCAACTTCAGGTGCTTTGTCTCCTACAGAAACTTTTATATCTATTACATGGAAAATGGCGTGATGATTTCAAATTGGATTGTAGATGCTGATGGAGGCTGGGCCCTGATTCACTGCCAACACTCAGTCTGTCCATTTATTATCTCCCTGTTGAGGGTGAGGAGGACAGGAAAGCAAAACGAAGGAGAAAACCCATCAGTTTCCCCCCCCCCACACCTTTAACCTTTCTTTTTCTTAATGTTGCCCTTGTCCTAAAGCAGTCACCTGATTTTTTTTTTAATTATTATTATTTTATTTTTTAATTTTTATTTATTTGTTTATTTTTCTCCACTCTGCTGCATGATGGAGGGGCAACTCCATCCAAGCTCCAAAGCAGCTGCCTGTCCTGACCCTTGGTGTCGGGTCTCTGTTGTCTCTCAGGTGACTTCCACTGTCAGGATATCTTCTTAATCACACTGATTGTTCTAGCCCAAATCCGTCAGTGTGCTTCATGGATTCGGGGCTGGAGAGGTAGGAAGAAAAATTTAGCAGCTCAGAATAATAGATCAGGCACTGCACAGGCTTCCCATTTCCCTGACCAGTGAGCCAGAGATTCTGTGAACCAGGTTTTGGAGATGGCATCTAATAATCCATTCAGTAAACTGGCCTGTTGTCTGAACTTTGTTTTCCCTTTTTCCTTCATAGCTTCCTATTTTAAGATAAACAAGAAAAAATAAAACCAATAGTTCTTTACATTTTGAAGTAAAAATGATTAGCAAAATGTGGTTTGCTGAAGGTTAAGTAGTGTTATAATGTCCCTCAAAAATAAGACCTCTTCTTTTCCAAGCAACAGTGACATCGTGGGGCTCAGGAGGATGCTTTAGATGGATGTTTTTGTAGCCTGTGTTAGGCCTCACACAAAGATTGTATCTGGGTTTAGATAACTTTTCAAGAATTCTCCTTTTCTAACAGCTTGGCTATGGAAGCTGGAGCAAGAGCCAGTTTTTAACGATCTGGGTACCGGTCAGGTGATTAATTGCAAACTCATTTTGGAAGTGGTATATTTTGCTCCCCTGGAAAAAAATTAGCTTTATTCTGAGTGTGTCATCCAAGACAATGTCATTCAGCTTACCCTTAAAAGGGCTCACTGCGGCAAGGAGAGTAAGAAACATTTCAATTCTGGGGTTGTTCAGCCTGCAGAAAAGAATGCTCGGGGAGACCACCTCAGAACCGGCCTCAGCTTGCACCAGGGGAGGTTTAGGTTGGACCTGAGGGGAAAAAAGTCTTCCCCAAAAGCATTGCCAAGGCCTGTCCCAGGCTGCCCAGGGCAGGGGTGGAGTCCCCATGATCCCTGGAGGGGTTTCCAAGCCCCCCGTGGAGCTGTGGTGCTGAGGGCCAGGGGTCAGTGGTGCCCTGGCAGTGCTGGGGGAACGGTTGGACTCAATGATCTGAAAGGGCTCTGCCAACCCAAACAATTCCATGTTTCTAAAAATTACAGTTCTGAAACAGACTAATGTTTATGGTAGATACTGTGTCATCTTTTAGATTCAAACTTGGTTTCAGGAGGTACAGAGATTGGCTGGAATAGAAGCTTGTAATTTGATTTAAACACCACAGAGAGGAGGCAGAAAGCAGCCTCTTTCCTGAGGCAGGTGAGGAGAAGGCAGCTTGTGGCAGAAGGAGGAGTCCCAGCGCCTCTGCAGGATTGTGCCCTGGCAGTAGAGATGCCAGGCGGGGTTCAGGGTCAGTGCAGCTTCTCATCTCATCATAAATGAGTGCTAATGAGACTAATACAGCACGTTACCCCCACCCTTTTACCACTGGCTGCCATTCCAAGGAGAAAAACAAAGTGGAGGAGAACAAAAGGGTGGGAGTGACAGGGAGAAGAGAATCGAGGGTCACTGCTGTAATCAGCATTTCACTGAACTGTGAATTTTAGCAGGTTCTCTGTAGTTCAGATGGTTATTCTGTCCACTAGGTACCTGTACAAGATAATGACGACGGCTGACAGAATGTTGCGGTACAGCCGAATCCTCATGGACACTGCAAACGGGTCTCTTGCCCAATATGCTTCAACCTATATGATCGCAGCTGAGTCATATTGCCACATTGTTTTTGATGCTACATTTAATTTTATGAATAAACTGGTTTCTAAATTGCTAACCAGTTGTCTGATTAGCTGCCACAGATACCATTTAATCTAAGCGCTCAAGTAAAGCGTAACTGCTGCTTTTACGATGTTATCAATGCCCCTGTCATGTCTAACTGGCATTTATGCAACCTATGCTCGTGTGATAAAATTCCTGTAGAAATCATTAAAGAAAAGTATGGGCATTTGTGAGTCAAACCAACAGTTACATTTAGTGTTTTGTAAATAGTACACACTATCCTACAACTTCATGGCTGGTTGAATTTCTGTGCAGAATGTGGCAGATAGTAAAGTATAGGCACGCATCACATATCTTTTGTTCTCTCTTTAGATATCTGGTCTTGCTTCCCTGAGAAATCAAGGTTTGGTTGTGGTGCTTTTTTTCCTGGTTTGTTGGGTTTTTTTCAGGGTTTATTTTCCAGCCCCCAGGAATTGCTTATTTTAGTATTTGTGGGGTGCTATCTGCAAACACTGGATTTAGCTTGCATTCCCAATGAGCTACTGGAACAAATTTAGATGCTGGTTTTCTTGAGCTCTGCAGTTTGTTCCATGAAAGGAAACATCATGACCATAGGTCGTGCTGTACAGGAAACGCTGCTGACCTGACAGCGTGCTGGAATACCTGCTGCTGCTGCAGTAGGTCTTGGCATCCCCATTTCCTAGGTAGGGACACAGAAAAATGAAGTTGAGTTGAGCACTGGGGGTGTGGACAAAGCCCAGTTAGACAAAAAGGATGAACAGGTCCTCGCACTGCCCAGACTAGATGCCTGTGACGTGAATTATTTGCAGTTAATTAAGAGAGATTGAAGCTCCTTAGAGGAGCATTTGGACTTAGCCCTCTGAAGCCTGGTAGAATAAATACTTTCTGATGTCTGTTGGCAGCTTGGCCCTGGTTTAGGGTTAAGGGACATTGGAACAAGACACAAGACCTGAAAAGAAGCCCTGAGTTGAAATAAATCCTGCAGGGTGGGTACAGCCTTGATGGATGTTGGGCAGCATCGCAGGAGGGCAGCTGCTCCCTGACGCAGGACGTGGAGTGTGTAGTGAACCAGCAGGAGTTAACGTGAAGGACTTCCCTTCCCCTGTCCCTGTGTTCAGTGTGTGCCCACCAGCTATTGTGTTCCTCGGTCTCTCACCGTACTTCTGGTCTGGCTTGCTCAAGGTCAAAGTGTTGTCGACACGCGGTAGCGACCGCTGCGTGTTAGCTTGTACTGCTCGTTGGTGCAGGGGTGGTGGCTTTTTGCACAGTGTAAAATGGTTAAACACGGTGTTTTGCCTACTTAGGGCTAAAGCTTTTGTACTTGCTTTATGTGGTTACCTGAGTTATTTTCCATCTGTTTCCTCACATCACTTTCAACTGGCTTAATCCCACTGCCTGACTGTGCCACCTTCCACGATGCAGCATAATTAACCACAGGCAACTATTCAACATATTAGAGATGAAAGCAACGTAGCATGGGGTTTTTTTTCCTGGCTTTGTGACATGTGAAGGCCAAAAGAACAGCTTTATTCTCTCCCAAGCTTCTCTGCCATTCTTTGGGGTGTGTGATCAGAATATTTTTAGGTGGCCTTGCAGGTATACAGCTCTAGCGAGGACACCTTGCAATAATATTGCTTTGGCCCCACAGCCAGCCACTCCACACTGAAAAGAAGGGAACGTTGGCAACTGGTTAATATGTAGCAGAAGAAATTAAATGCCTCTGACAGTAATTGCCTGAAGAAAATTCAGAAGATGAGATAGCAACAACACAGCAGACAGAAAATAACTAGATTAAGAGCACAATAGCCATATGTCGCCATTATATGAAGAAAACAGTGCTTAAAATGGTGAGGTCAGAACCTTTGCCAAGAGCCTGACGTGCAGTTGCCAAAGTAGTTTTGCTGGAGAAAGTAGTGCGTGGAAAAGGTGCAAAACCCAGCCTCCCTCTCCAGACCCTAAAATTTGAAATCCCCGTGTCCAACTGCCATTGATGAGGGGTATTAATGGGGGAGGGAGATGTTTAAAATGAAAACCCATTCTTTTTCCATTTCTCAGTCTACTTGCAACTAAATGATGCTAGTAAAGCAAGCCGTAGTTGGCTGACAAAGTACTTCTTTTTTTTCTTTTTTTTCTCCCGTGTAAATCTTGACTCTTAAGAATTTTGTATTGCATCGTGATCTCTTTCCTCTCCACAATTAATGTTGTGAGTAATAGACTGGTAGCTTGCATTAATAATGAAGCTCGTTTTTTGGTTGTGGGTTTCTGACAAGACTGAGGTTGCTGATACCTAAGGAGGGGGGGTGGTTTCAGGCCTCTCTACATTTCAGCTAAACATGATGAATTCCCCTACTCAGTCAAAAATATCCATCTCTAGGAAGTGTGGATATAGAGACCACAAACAAAATACCACTTTTAGAACAGAATAGACTCTTATTTTTGGTGTCATGGGGTGTTACACCTATAAGTTAACTTCTCTAGAATGGTGGTATATTGGTACATTTTATTGAATATCCCTACCTAACAAGATTATTCTTCCTGTAAGGGTTCTGTCTGAACATCAGGAAACATGTTTTCACTGTGAGGGTGACCGAGCGCTGTCACAGGTTGCCCAGGGAGGTTGTGGAGTCTCTGTCCTTGGAGATACTCAAAAGCCATCTGGACATGGTCCTGGGCAACTGGTTCTGGGTGGTCCTGCGTGACTAGATGACCTCCAGAGATCTCTTCCAGCCTCGGCCGTTCTGTGATGCTGTGAAGAGATGGCTTCATGCAGAGTGCCTACTAATAATCCTCTCTCTTTTTGGACCCCACTGGTATATACCTATCCCTGCACTGTCATCTGTATTATTTTGATAAGAACAGGTAAATAGGCAGCCTGCTGTGAGGTGCCATAGTTGCATAGTTTAGCCTGTTTATTCTAGCTGAAAAGCAGGAAAAAAAATAAACCTTTCAGTGAGTATAAGGTATCTGGGCACAGATTTGACCAGATCTACTTTAGGTCTTTTAAAGGTAGATCTGTCAGCAAAATATCACACCCCAAACTGACACAGTTATGCCAGTGTGAATTTTTATATGTAGGCCAACTCTTGCTCTACTATATGTAAAAGGAATCATCGGCTGCAGTCCAATTCCCTTAACAAAAAATAATTGGCAGGAACCTCTGCTGCCAGATTTGGCAGCGCAGGAGCTGTACGGCCACGCAGGCTGATTCAGTCCTCTTCTCAGAGGCACTTTTTCAGAGCAAGGTTACCCTGCGCGAGTGAGGCATCAGTCGAGGTCTGCCTGCTGTTGCCCGTTTATTTTGGACGTTTAACTGTGTACCACTTGACCACTGGGCATGTGTGTAATTGTGTTTTACCCCCATGTTATTTTGAACCCAGCAGCTTGTGTGCTTTTTTTTTTTTTTGCTGTTTTAAAGGCATTCGCTTTGGATCATCCCTTTGTAAATGCAACACCTAGAACTGTACCCTGGTGCACGCTCCTCCAAATGAAAAATGAAATTACTGCCTAATTAACTGACTGCAAGATCTGGGGGTTTATGACAAAAACAGAGGATTCATTAGAATTCAAAGCTTGGCATTGTTGCAACGTATGAAAAAACATTTTTGTCATTGGTTAAATTATCACTTACTCAATTTCATCTATCTTATTAAAAGCTACATCAGAACAGCCTGTTGCTTAAATGAACATACCTCCCCATGAATATGTTGTTTTGATTCCACGGTTCTTTTTTTGTTAAATCTGTTTATGAGCTGAAGGAAGTGAAAGACAAGTGGAAAAAATTAGCAGTTGATAGCTCGAGTTCTGACTAGATACTGCTACGTGTTTAATATTTAGTTGATTTTAGATTTACAAATAATCCTGATTTGTATGCAGTACTGAAATAGTAAATATTCCTTTACTGGGTAAGGCACAATAATAATAACAATA
>JANHGN010004821.1:0-12388 GCA_024605025.1 Megaceryle maxima | reverse complement strand
AACCTCCCCTGGGATGGTGCCAGGGATGGGGCAGCCACCACCTCTCTGGGCAGTCTGGGCCAGGGTTTCACCAGCCTAGTCCTAGATATGGGCACCAGTTCACATGCTGTTGTCTTTCCATTGCTACTCTAAGTGGGAAAATTTCACCATGTGCTGCTCTTAGGACCACCTTCAAATGGTGGCCACAACAAACTGCTGTCTAGGTGGAGCTTTTTGGTTTGCCGTGTTCAGCCTGGCTGTGCCCGTGGATTGTTACGTGCCAGGAGGAGTTTTATGGATATTGCCCTGGCAAGAATCCCCAAAGAAAAATAAAACAAAAGTGCTATTGCCTCTCATTTTGCTTCTAATGGAACATAGCACTCAAGCCTCATCCTGTAAGTACTTTGAATTGAATCCTCAGCTGGTGCGAATTGTCTCCGCTCCACAGAGGAATGGTTTTTCCTCTCTGTGCCAGTGCTCCCAGTAGCTTCAGTGGGAGCTCTTCATACTGAGCGCTTGCAAAAGCAAACCTGCAGCACTCGAGCCTGCCTCGAATGCATTTGTGAGCGTAGATCCTGCCACGAACCAGAGAACAAATTCTATTTGAACTCTGTCCCCCTTGTAACTTTTTCTTTGCAATCCTCAATATGTTTTTGCATTTTGGGACTGGAGAGACCTTCTGTAGCAGTGCTAACACATGCCACTTCCCCTGGGTTACACTAAAAAGCTGTTTAGCCTGATAAAATTCCTCACAGCTGTTAACCAAAGATTGTGTTGGATGAGGGGCATGCCCCATATGTCAGAGGGGGCCGAGTTCACATGTTGATAGGGTTTCACATTTTAATTTTGCTCTCTACACCCACAAATAACAAAGACAGAACTGCAAGCCTCCCACGGCAGAACGCTCGCAAATAAAGCGAACTATGATTGATTTTTAGTTTGACAGCTGAGTATTGTTTTCCCTACCTAACCCAGGAGCACATAAATATTCACCAGAGAAATGAGTGACCTGCTTCATCTTTTGCCTTGTAAAGTCATTTTGGCCGCAGTTCTGTAAAGATAAGTACATGCTCAGCTTTCAATATGAGGGCTGTGATTAAAAGTGGCTTCATCTCTACCCGAACAAAGCTGGCTGTGGACGCTCGGGTCCGAGCGCACATCTGGCCACTCCATCGGGCCCCAGGACCTCTGCAAGCAATGGCCCATCCTCTGAATCTTGTAATTGCTCGCCTGCAAGTCTTCAGGTTCCTCACCTGCTTGTGAAGTAAAATCCATTATTAAAACCCTTTTCGTTGGGATGGAGGCTGAACTGAGTTACCTCTCGACACCATTTCCAGCTTTGATTGTGTGCTTTTCCAAAAAATTAGGTGGTCTTTTCCCAGGATGCCCATGTATGTCATGACCTGATGTTTTTTATTTAATTAAAGAGATTTTTGCCCCTTTTTGAGGAAGTTTCTTTTACAAGTAATTCAAAGGGTTACTTATCGTAGGATGACAGCAGCAAATCTGAATTACTGATTTATACCCACCCACAGGGCTTTTAATTATTAACAGGAAACATATTGTTCAGGGGAAAACAAAATTACCAGTGTATCAGTTAATTCAGACTGACTTGGAAATGAGAACTGTCTTGGGTGAATGAGGAAGACAAAACTAAGCCTAAAGCTCCCAGTTCAGTAGCCAGCAGCTGCACAGAACAAGCCCTCTCTCAAAAGCCACGGGCTTCTCTCTCTGATGGGGTGGTTTAAGGGTGTACCGCCCGCACCAGTACCAGTGCCTTGGGTTTAACTGGGTGAGCACAGCCAGTACCTTGGCAGCAACTCTCCTGAAGGCTGCTCGCAGGCTTTGTTGGAACATGTCCAGCTCTCTGCAGCACGTAAACACCAATGCAGAGGATGATTTTCAACATCTCAAACTTCCAGCCAGGTGTGGGGCATCTGAGGGAAGTCTTCTGGGGGTCTCTGCTGGGTGATGAGAGCAGGGGAGTCACTCCCCTGGTCAGGGATCTGGCGAGTTTTCAAGAGGGTCTTGTAGAACTTCCCTTTAGACTGGAGTCAGTCATTGTAAACACAGCAGAGAGCCACACGGCCTTCGTGCTACCCAGGGAAGAATGATTAAAAATGATGCAGAAGGGGAAAAAAAAGTTACCATTTTGGCCTTCCCTAACTTTCTTTCCAAGCCTAAACCCACTTATTTGTGTAGTTTAATTTCTGTATCTAACTGTGATCTCGGAGACATTTGAACAAATCCTGAGCAAAATCAAAAGGTTTTTTTTGTTTTGTTTTGTTTTTTTTTTTTACCCCTAATCACAAAATTACATCCAATAAAAGAGAAGCAAGACAAAATATTTAGGAGTGGAGTTCAGATGGGCAGTCCACACAAAGTTTTCAAATATTCTGCCTCAATTTTACATTCCAGATTTGCCCCTCTCAGAAAAAGCCACTCTACCTATTGGTGTTAATGGGAAATACAGGCACTTTTTAAGTCAGATCATTTTTTTGTGCAAATATCATGTCCAAGTATCAGTATGGTCACTTAATTATTTCCAAATCTTGATTTAAACGTCCAAGATTATACCTCTGAAGATTCTTGTTGGGGACATTACTCTGGAGCACGCAGCTTTTGGGGTTTAATAACTCCCCAAACCTGCAGCTCCTCCCTAGATGCTGACCGAGGGCAGCCCCAGTTCCTGGCAGGGCCGGTGGAGCTGCTCCCTTCCTGGCCCACCCCCTGGCACAACACGGATCCAGCGAGACCATTTTTTGGCAACTCTAGGCTCCTTCTCTGTGGTAACTCTGCATCTGAAAACTGTGGTCCAACCTGGATCAGGTCACTCTGGAATCGCAGGTTTCTGCTTTTTAAAATGAGCTCTCGTGTCCCTGTGATATGTGAGCTACTAAATCTTTTTCTAAATTTGTTACATCACATTTATATATGATATAAACCACAGAATATTTTACAGCTTCTGCATTAAATTCACCAAAGGTAGAAGCAGTTGGAATTTAAGGAGGTTGTGTCACGTTCCCTACACGGAGATGAAGTCACCAGTGCACAAGTTAAAGCGCTCTCGCTGCTGTACCCTCGGCATCCTCAGCCTTTTAGCACGGGGACGATAAAATACAGAGGAGGTTACAGGAGGGGGAAGGAAAGAGATTTTACAGGAGTTACAGTGAGGAATGAATGAATGGCTTAAGCTCCCTCCACGAGAGCTGTGAGTTGTTGAATTCCTACCCTGAATGTAAGGATGTGGCTTTTGACAGGCTGCCGAGAGCCAGCTTTTTACAAATTCCTCCAGTTTTCCCCCTTAGTTATTGTGGGATCACTCAGATGACTAAACGCCCCCATAAGCTGAGAAGGTGAACGTATTTGGTGCCTGCAGCTAATCTTCAGGATTCAGGTGGAAGTTGTGTTCTCTGTTGTAAGGAGCCTTGTAAAGAATCTGTCACGCTTGATTTCTTAAAAACCAAAAGGCGAAGTCTGTAGACATGCTAATGTTAACGAAGTACTCTGTTTATTTTGCTGCAGATCTGTTCTACTGCCATTAAAAAGAACTGCAGTTCTGATGTTCTAAGCTAGAGCCTTCCTCAGTCTGTGATCCAAAGGGCTTGGCTCAGACAGGTGAATAAAACAAGTTGAGGTGTTACTAACGCAACATTACACGTAGTAAATGAGTTAAGAACCACTACAGGATTTAAACCACGTGCTAATATATGCTGAAAGCCCTGGAAAATAAAAGGAATCTAATGTGGGTCAGGACAGCAAGAAAAAATTGTTCCACTTCAGTGGATGTTGCTAAATTTGGCCCAAGATGATTCTGAAAATTCCGGGACCGATTGTCTGGAAACGTTACAGGATCTAATGAGCTGCTGACAGCCTGTTGTGGAACTTCTCAGGGTGTTCTGTACAACAAAACCCCGTTACGTGCACACCCAAAGGCGCTGGAAGTACAGGTGGGTTTGGCGTTACCATTGCACATTGTCCTAGGATTCTTTTAATCACAATAATGTAGAATTTGTAAGTATCTTAAAGAAGGCACCATATGGAATCTGTAACTGTCATGAATGGAGTTGTAAAGCTTCTTGCTGACCTGAAGAATGGCAACTTTAGTGTTTCTTACTGTATTGCATTTTTAATTCCTTACACACGTAAGAATTATAAAATTTTGAGAGATAAAAGGATGTTTTTCTCAAGTCTCTCTCCGTAACTCTATAATAAGCAGGTGATAGTAGTTTTCAGCTGAGTTTCAAAGGGGATTTCCCAGTCACTTGGGAAAAGAAGCATTTGACCCAAAGAGAGTAAAAATAGCTATAAAATAAATAAGGAGCACTGGAGACTGTTGTAGGCTGTGGGCTGAGAGAGGGGGAGCTCATGTGCCCGGGTTCTCTTTTAAACTTTTCTCATTCATTAGTAACTCCTCTCCATATTTTTTTTTTTAACCTTAAAATTTTACAATAATTTGAAGTAAATTTTGTGCTGTCTGCGCCAGCCCAGAGGGCTCATGGAGCAGGAGGGACCTGACAGGGGTTTTCCTTCTGCTGACAGCACCTTCCATGGGAGCTCAGAAAAAGCTGCAAATGTTCAGAAAATTCCAGCCTGGTTTTGGGATGCTTTGAGATCCATCTGGCTGAGCTGACTTGCTTTGGGTTTGTGGTAGATGTCCTTGCCTGTCCCTTCTGATAGCCACAGTCAGTGTAAAGTTCCTGCGCCGAAGGATCTGCAAAGTGCAGTGACTTTAATAAGCTGTTTTCTGAAGGCTCCGCTGGAAGGGTGGGGTGCGTGATACTTGTGGTTACTGGTCTTGACCCACAACTTTGAGAGCTTAGCTCCAGGTCACAGTGTACCAGCCTTTGCAGGGTCCCGGTGTCCAGGCAGGTTTGGAATCTCCCTAGAGGAGGAGACTCCACAACCTCTCCGGGCAGCCTGGGCCAGGCTCCCACACCCTCATAGGAAAGAATTTTTTCCTCATGTTCATGAGCCACGAGAAAGTATCTTCCAGTTTTAGTGCTGAGTGGATTTAGCTCCTCCTTCAAGTCAATTCCAGTCAAAGATTTCAACAGCCTTGAGGACCAGGGTCGATCCTGCTAAGCCTTGCTTAGAAGAGGAATTCATGCCTGTCCCAGTGACTTTGATGGAACTGCTCGCACGTGTCAGAGTCTGCAGGATCTGCAACCCTTAACTAACGAGGGAGTTACGTAAAACTGAATGGCATCTGTAAATAAACACAACACTACAGACCCTGCTGTGCTGCTCTGCTCCTTTTTGGACATGCTCTCCTATCTTTGCCGAGGCAAAGTCTTCCCTGCTCTCTTTGCATCACACAGATGGGATCAAAAAGCTGAAGAAATGCTTTTTCATGACGGGAGTCCATCACAGGAGCATTGCTATTAGTCTTTGCTAGCCATCAATGTCTGGAAATTTCACAGGCAAGTTGCTAGTGATTGTATTGAAAGGGTTTGTGTGTGGGTGGCTGAAAATATGGTGCTTGGCCTCTGGTGCCAAACTCTCAGGCAATATCAGCTGTCTTTACACAAGTGATGAGACAGAATATGTTACTTTAAGTTTAATATTCAGAACTTTGTCTGTCTTGCTGTCAAAAAGCTTTACATGTGGAGGGGATTGCTGACTAGCGAAAGTGCATAATTAAATACCTCGGCACGGAATGAGGCACCGTGTAGTTTTCATGGGGAAAGGTGGTGTGAAGTGGTTCTTCCATTGTTTACATTTCAGTTAGTCTCCCAAAATGCTTTTCTTTTATATACATAGCAGCAATCTGTTGTTTCAGCAGCAGTACCTGAGTTCTAAGCTCTCTGGCTGTGTGGTCCCCTTTCCTGTTTTATTACGGGTATGCAGATAGGTGCTTGGCTTCTCTCCCCCCCCTTAGCAGACGCTTTCCTATTTGTTTTTCACTCGTATTGCAGAGCATTGCTGGAAACGTGGGAGAGTCGAAATGGCTGAACTCTACCCCTGGTTTTGCTGGTGCTTCTTTTTCTGTTATGAAATGAAGTAATTTGTAGCTTAAATGTTGAGAAAAAGGGGAACCGATTTGAAAAAAAAGAAAGGGAACTAAGGGAGAAAGGAAATCCTGAAGATAAAGAGAGGTGAAAAGGCTTTGGAATCAATTGAGTGTAGCAGTAAGAGGCTAAGGGTGAAAATGGGGCGTGATGTGTGTGCAAGCGCACGGACAGTGGTCGCGGTGAAAGAGAATGTCAAGGGGAGGTGGAGAACAGGGGGAGGAAGTGTCTGCTGTTCCGCAGAACATTACCCTTGCATTACTGTGCATCTTTAACGATGCGCGTTCTGTTATCTTCTTCCCTGATGCTTGTGAAAGATGGGATGCCCTCCAAAGGCCATTCAACACATGGCTGGCGGGACGGCGTCTTCTGGGCCACTGGTTAACCTTGGGTGTGGGAATGAAGTTTAACGGTGATGGTTGGTGCTTTCTCTGGGAAGCAGAGGCACGTGTGGCGTGTCCTCCCACTGAATATCCACCTTTGAATGTTTATGACATGTTCCAGTAGCCATCTTTGAATGTTTATGGCATCTTTTAATATCCCTCTTCGAACATTTATCACTTTCATCAATTTTTAGTTGAGTGTCCCTAGTCCCCTTTCTCTCCAACAAGCATTTGCATACCCAGGCTTTGCAATAGTGGCCCCATAGCTGCTTAAACAAACAAAACAGGCATTTTTATTCATTGTTTCTTAACTCTCTTCATTTATTTTCATGAAGCATCAGAAAAAAATTGACTGAAAACCATAGGCCTGCCCCTTCAGAATGCAGCATTAACCTACCGAAAAGTTTATCAGCGGGTAGTTCGGGAAAAGGGTAATATATATGTGTTTAAAGATAAACTGTTCTTTGCTCCTCTCTGCAGCAAACCATATTGCTGATTAACCACTGCTTTCAGAAACTACAAGTGGGCCATTTAAGCTGTTTCACTGCTGGTTAATGTACTGTATTGTGCTCCCTCTTTCTACAGTACCTGGCTAGTGTTTTGTTTTTATTAGAAATTCACCTACCCTTGTCTACTGAGGAGAAAAGAAATTACACTACAGAGCCCTACAGCCCATAAAATGGCAGAGATTCCTAAATAAGACTGGCCCGAAAGTGAAACCTCTGTCTGCCTGCACTGTAATGAAATGCATGACTACAGGAGATAATAATAATTGCAGCAATAGCTCGTTACAGCTCCCAGATGATTTGGTGCTGTCAGGAGTGCACTGTCCTCTGACATCCCAGGAGGCGAATGGCATCACTGACTGCAGGCCCTGATTGGTGTAGTGAAATATTGCTGGCAAAAATTAAAAGGTCTTGGTGTCAAAATAATTCATGATATGCATATCTTCCATTCTGATGAAACGGCT
Source organism: Megaceryle maxima (assembly GCA_024605025.1). Classification (NCBI taxonomy): domain Eukaryota; kingdom Metazoa; phylum Chordata; class Aves; order Coraciiformes; family Cerylidae; genus Megaceryle; species Megaceryle maxima. The sequence continues at coordinate 5,045 of JANHGN010004821.1, read as the reverse complement.
GATATCCGGATTAGCAAGATAATAAAACTGATCAGGCTACAGTTAAACAATTTAAGCTGGAGAGCTGTTCATTTTGTAGGTGTCACTTGTCAGATCAAGGGGTCAGAGCGGGATGAAAGGCTCTCCCCAGTAACCTTCTGATGATTTGGATCTGGAATGTTCTTCATGATTTGTCCAAAGTTTTCATCAGCGTGCTGCCGGGTAGCATTACCGCGGCAGGCTGTGTTCTGACATTCAAATCCCGGGAATGACAGGTTATTAGGAGGAGAGCACTGGCTGTACATACATTAAACCCCGTATCTTTGACCTGTAATTTGAACTGATAGTGATATTGTAATTGAGTGAGTAAAAAAAGGGAATTTTTTATTAAAACACAGGAAGATGAAGAAAACGTTTATTTCCAGATTTGTGGGTTCGTAAAGTAAGCTTTTCTGATGACGATTTATTTCACGGCTCTCGAAATGCTGAGCTGTGTGCTTACTATTTATTTTATGGGGAGGTTCTTTATAATAACACAGCTTCCATCTATCTCCAGCCTGGTCCTCAGTACCCGAGCCTGGGCAGCTGCGGAGAGATCCGTTTCGTACGGGAGTTCATGTATTTGAATAGTTCAAGGATTATCCCAATAAAATGGACCTAGGAAAATATTGCACCCAGTTAATGCTTATTGCTTCAGAGACCCCTAATGTCCTCTCCTGACACCTTATTGCAGGCTATTATTATCCAATGGCTCTTCAGTCATATGGTTAAAGGGAGTGGGGCAGAGCCAGGCTATCAGGGTAATTGACTCCCCGGCGTTACACACTCGAGTAACTAATTTAATGGAATGTGTTTTCGTGTTCTCCCACACAGCCCTACCCCGGCATAATTCTCCTCTGGGGGCCCCAGCGATTCGGGACAGGTTGAGTGAGTGGCACAAGGGCTCTTGATTTCAGAGACGGGGCTGAAGGCTGAAACAGAGCCAGCTCCCGTGGTAAATCCCCTGCCAGCAAAACAACTGCCTTGGAACCCAGGAAATGAATTGGGGTTACAGAGAATTCCCTGCTCCAGACGAAGCCGGCCCTTCAGTGCTCGTGTGACAAGTTTTGTGTTGTTCGTGACTGTCTGTTGACGAGAGCGGCGGTAGCGGGTGGGTGTGGGTAAAGCCCTTCGCCCACCCGCCGGCTGCGGGGATCGGGCCGCACAGCGGTTCGCTGCAGATCCCTGCACCCCTGTGAAAAATCCCACCCCCTTGAAACTCGGCGGAGTCTTGAACCCACTCCGCGTGAGTTGGTCCCTGCAGAGAGCCAGGCAGAGGCTTTAATCTTCCTTCTGGCCTTTGGGAAGATGCAGAGGAGAAGAAATGACCATCTCTCTCAGCATGGCAGCTGGATTCCTCAAACCCCAGCCCAAAGGAGAGGGGTGGTTTGCTGATGCCTGAGCTGTTCCTAGAGGTACAAGTGAAGTGAGGATCAAAACTCACTGTCAGCGAGCGTTTTGGGTCCCCATTTACCGTGGTACAGTTGTTACCTGGATGCTTGGTCTCATCGCAGGCGTTCATAGGGGACACTTGATTGCTCTGGGTTTATTCTGGGTTAATTTCCCAGGCGAGGCTGCTGATCGCTGGCAGGGCACGGACTCGCTGCTTTACGCGATGGTCCCTTCTGCATAAAGGGTCCCACGTCTGGTATTCACACACCAATCTTGATTTAAATCAGAAGCCAAATCCTGCCGATTCCTACAGTATTTTTGTCTGAGTATCGTTCTCCTGACTTCATTTAATATATAGATATTTGAGCAGATTCTTCTGGGAAGTATTTTCTTCTGACTTTTACTTAATTAACCCCTCCCAAGCATAACTACCTCTTCTTTCGCTTGTAATTGCATCACAGTTGTGGAGTGAATATCGATGCTTATATCATTAAAGAATTGATCCTTAAAGCATAATATTGTTGTAGTAATATTTGCATAATCGTATTAAAAAAACCTTTCCAGAATGTAAATTTTATGGCCCATCTTTCAGAGGGATTGTCTGTGCTTGCCCTTACAGTTGGGTCAAGTACACCAGAAATTTGTGGGCTTACTCTCATGAGTAAAGTTAACTAAGTGAGCATATATTTTCTGGACTAAACCTAGAGCATGTCCCCAGCACAGTCTCCCTGGAGTAGCGTGGATGGTAAAATGGGCTTTAATCACAAACCTTTGGGTAGTTTGGAAGGACATGAGAGTAGTTCTGCTTCACGTGCCATTACGATAAATGCAGGGTTTGCTTTTATGATGGTTGCTGACATTAATTACTGGTGCATCGAGATGATCATCCCAGTTCAGTCGGGTTAAAATAAATGGTTATTTTGGTTCTTCCTCAAGTCAGCTGAAGATTTTGGGGTGTTGCCTTCTCCATGCACCAAGTATGCTCATCATCTGAACGGAAGGACCGTGAGCTCGGGGACTGTTTGGGGGGCTGCCTGGTGTAGTTTTTCTTTGCTTGGTTGTTTAGAAATTGGACCTGGTGGAAGTTAGTGCAGAGTTTGGTTATTTGCCATATCAACCAGAATAGTTTAGGGAGGTCTTTATTAAGGGCAGTTTCACCTGCTCGTTCCCTCCGGTGCAGAAAGTCCCTGTTGGACGGGTCATCACTGGTAGCCCATTTACTTCTGTGGGAGGTTTGGGTAGAGACAGAGTTAACTATTGGCCATGTTTCTCCAGTTGTGGTAGAAAAGCAGTATCAGCCTTGCTTTCTCGGAGTTTTTCTCCCGTTAAGAATCGGGATACAAAGAGCTGGATTTTTTCATTGTGTAATACAACAATGCTTAAAAATATATGGTTTGTTATACTGGGCTGGTTTGCACTTTCCTAGGGATAGGCTGGTGGCTGGTTTTCCAGAGCCTTAAACACGACCAGTAAAGGAGAAAGGCAAAGGAGAAATCGCTTTCGAGGAAAGGCTGTTGAAAATCTTCATGTTTGTACAACGATCGATAGGATGTTTTCCCTCTTGCCTTGTCACAGAAGTTCAAGTGCATTCCTGGTGGAGGCCAGCTGAAGGGAGAGGCTTGGAAAAGCCTGGACTGTGTAGTATTTCCATTTCAAAGTGCAGTACAGGCTGGATTTAATCTCTTAGATTCCCATTAAATCCAAACTGCTTGATTTCAATAGCCATGTTTGATTTGAATTTATTTCTCATGCACAGTATGTAAACATAGGTATCAACCTAGTTAGAAGACAGGGGATACGCAGTGAATTTTATAGGTAAGCATAAATTGGTTGGGATTAGATGTGTCTATTTGTGAGGGGTAATTCAGCCAGCTTGCAGTGTGGACGGATCACTTTCTTTTGCCTTTCCATCGTCTTTCCTATGTCACAGGCAGGTATGTGAGTCTTCACATACCAGCTACAAAGATGCAAGAAGATACAAAAACCAGGGGGAGATCGTCCGACTGCATCCACGGAGAGATTAATTATTGTTTCCACTTGAGCTGTACATTTTGGGGGTACCTAAGGAATGCCTCGGTGGCTTAGCTTATTTGATTCCCTTACAGGTTTTATGTCTTTACCCCATTTTAATTTTTCATTAGAATATAATAATAGCCACAGGAAAAAATGATTTGGTCTGTGATCTATTTCATTATGTTCTCATCATAAGGGGAGAATCTGAAGTGGGAGAGCATCACTAATTTTTCGGCACAGTAATTTATTCTACACTATTTAAATGTTGTAATTTTCACACCGAGGCACATGCTGCCACATCTATCGTCCCCTGGACCAGTCTCTGTCTTGCTCTTTCCTTTTCATCTGTTTTGTTTTTGCATTTTTTTTCATAAATTCGACAGATGGCCTCTTGATGAATCCTTGATAATACTGTCATGTAAAGCAGCTAAGACTAGAAATCATCTCACAACAATTTTTCATTGCAAAGAGAAAATTGAAGGCAGACAAACATCGCTAAGTCCATAACAACAGCAACAAAATATCCACTTCATGTAAATAAAGAGGACAAGCTTTCCTTATAATGCTCAGACACTAATGCCAGGATCCTGTAAAGCCTCTGGATTTTATTTATTTTTTTTCACGCTACATTTAATTTGTCTTTCAAGCCTTGGGTTTGTTTAGTATTTTGTTGGTTTCCTATTCAGAAACATTTTCCTGGCTCTTAATGTGTTCTCCCTCCTCCTTAGCCCCCTCCTTTTAGGTCTTTATAATTGTGGATCAGGTGAAGTTTGCTTCCCCTCATTTCAAGGTCATGCACCACTAGGACCATTTTCCTGACTCAGAGGGCACGTAATTTCACAGCCGTGTACTCCTCATTAATCCACCCTGAGTGGGTGCTCAGGAAGTTCCAGATCACAGATTTGTTTTTGTCTTGTTCTCTGACTCAGTGCTTCACAAAAGGATTAGATTAACCCCTTTTGATTGTATTTATATCTTACTGCATCGTGATAGAAATAAAGTGATTTCTTCTGCTCCCCACGTAACCTTCCCGCCCTTCCACCCCGGCACTGGGGACCCACAGCAGTTCTTTCCAAATAGGCTGCGGTTGGTTCAAGTGAGGCTTGTGGCAGACAGAGAGAATTATTTGTTTTCTCTTTCCTCCTTAATGCAGCTTTAATGCATGAATCTCTTTCCTCCCATTTGCAGAGACTCGTTTATTAACTTTGAATGGTTTCTGTTTAACTGGAAACTGCTGCAGTCCACTGGCTCTGAACCTCATCTCATCTGGACCTGAATTGTCCTAGATCCAAACAAAGAAGGAATGAAAGAAGAAAAGATGCACAGTGCCTACTGGAGGGGTTCCACCCTTTCCCCCTTGGCATAGTGCCCCAGACAGGCCCCTTCACCTGGGAGCTCTCTTCTGCCTCCGTTTGTTGGCCAGCTTCTCCTTGGCACCTGCTAGTGGAAGAGATCCCTCAGAAGTGGGGAACTTGGCCTGCTGGGGGGCTCTAGAGGGTCTTGCATCATAGAATCATTTTGTTTGGGAGATGCCTTTCAGATCATTGAGTCCACCCGCTCCCCCAGCACTGCCAGGGCACCACTGACCCCTGGCCCTCAGCACCACAGCTCCACGGGGGGCT